>CABFVX010000375.1:175904-218771 GCA_902151425.1 Timema shepardi
CCCCCCCCCCCCCCACAAGAATGCCATTATTGTCAACGTTAGTTCAAGTAAACGTATGTTGGCCTACTCTTCGTTTAACCTGTTGAATAGCTATCTTACTCCTACTGACTCACTATGGAGTCGCTTTGTGTTAAGTAGATCTAAACAGATACTGTTTATGTGCGTATGTAGGCCTACGTAAATATGTGTATGTATATACATCCAGTCAGTCTCATTATATATATAAAATAACGTATGGATGTGCTACGTTGATTTAATTAAAATCTATATGGGCCCATATATTTAGGTTAATATGCTCTTGTTTGGTATAGGCTTAATTAAACTAAATATTTGGATGTTTGCAAAATATTCTTCATTACAATTTTGATTTTGTGAACACCCTAGTTCTTACATCACCAGCCGCCACTTTATAAGCAACAGCTTCAGTTCTCATGACTTGACCTATGACTAAGTGAAAGAAGACCAAATAACTTTACTGTGAAAATTGTACAGAAATGTCAAAACTCTTAATCATAGGGTCTAAGTCTGGATCTGTCAACTGACATAGGTGCTAAGGTTCGAATCAACAACAAACATAATGTGAGGAATGCCAGGTCTCCACCGTGGTTCGGATCCCACGTTAAACTGTAGGTCCTTCATTTCATCTCACAATCACCCTACCATTACACGTTAGCGTAAGTGCGTATAACCCGAACGGGTAGTAAGACGCGGTGCTAATAATAATAATAATAATAATAATAATAATAATAACAACAAACATAAGTGTACAAAAACATTTTTATGGATCGTTTCAGTTTCAGTTGGCTATTTTCATGATGTCTTGAGATATATAATTTTAAATAAATTAAGTAAAATTGACTACTATCATTTGCCTGAATATGTACTAACCACGCTATTGAGCTAAGAATGAGGAAGGTTGAATTTAAATGAGGTGTATCCGCATTTGCGTGTAGGTAGATTTGAAAACCACTTAGGAAAAATCATCCTTAATACACCAGACCGGGATAAGAACCTTGATATCTATGTTATTGGCAGTTTAGTATATTGCGAGAGTGACGCCTTGGACCATTCGGTCACCAAAGCAGGTTTAGTGAGAAGTTTAAAAAAAAAGTTTTGGAAGTTCCTAAATCCAGCATTTAACCAAACTCGACATAAATTTCAAATATTTAGGAATTATTGGGGTATCTGGAGTAAATCTTATTACATTCTTGGTATTTAAAAACAAATTATATCTTCTAAAAGTATACAGTGGTTTGGACATGTTTGAGCAAAAAACAGACATATAACATTTCATTTTTATATATTAGTGTGGTTTAAGCTTTCTAGGTCTCTTGGTGTTGGAGTTATCGCACCTACTCACATATATCCACAAACACACAGCCAAACAAACAAATTAACACACATCCTGTATTATGCATGGGATGATTGATCATTGGATCCCGCTGTCAGGCTTTCAATAGTTTATGAGTTGGAGCCCTGTATATGCTAAACAGTAATATTCTATAGTCACCACTTTTTTTTTTCATAATGGTTGTAATCCTAGTATATATTTCTCTTGTCATCATCCCTTTTCCCCACCTAATACAAAGCCTACAGCGATGAAAAAGGTATCAGTGGATTTTTTACTGACTTCTGACATCGTACTTAGTTTACGTTAAAACACATTGTTTGTTTAGTAGTTGTTATAGTAGCTTAAAACACATTGTTTAGAATTTAATCTAATATATATATAGTAGATTAAATTCTAAACAATGTGTTTTAACGTAAACTAAGTACGCTATGTCAGAAGTCAGTAAAAAATCCACTGATACCTTATTCATCGCTTATATATATATATATTTTTTTTTACACACACACTTATATATATATAAGTGTGTGTGTAATTATTTACTGACTCACGCACTCATCACTAATTCTAACACTTCCCACGAAGCTAAAGGGCTGAAATTTGGCACAGGTGTTCCTTATAAGCTACTTAGGAAAAGTAAAGATGTTTAATTTCGATGTTTTGTGATTAAGGGGGTGAAATCGGGGTAGCTACCCTAATCAACAACATAACTTTATAAACTCTTTTTAAGCGTTTATAGGTAATAATCCGATAAGTTTGTTCTAACAATGCCTTCGAAAAAATATAGCAATTATTTTTGACCCCTTAGATGCTTTTAAGGGGTGGAAAATCTCCCCATGAGAAAATATATATGCTCAACTCCTCGCGGTGTTTCTTAGGTAGCGCTAAGAGCCATTTCATTAAGATTCAAACAAAACCTCCTCTATTAAGAACCTTTAAATTTGATCCCATTAAAATCCAATAATCATAAGCTGAGAAAAAGGCCCAAAAGATGTGTTTTGTATTCGCTATCTTGAAAAATAATTGTGGACGCAATTTGTAATTAGACCCTATGTTAACCGGATGTCCAAATTATATTCATGTGGGATTTCAGCAGCACAATTTGGTAGTGTCGTTTGTTGTTGTGGGTTGAGCAACACACAAATAAAAGGCAGATATTTAGTTTTTATATAATTAATAGAGTAAAAGTGTTTAAAAAAAAGGACGAGGTTTACATGTGCTAGTTTCCCTAAGTAGTAGTAATAATAATACCAAGTTTTACATTTTCAAAGTCTTTCATTTGGTCTCCTTCCGTACCAGAAATTACACAGGCTCACAATATGACTATGTGGTAACAAAAACCAAGATTTCACAAAGAAAGTGGTTAATACAAAGATTTAGATTTGTTTTCTTTAGCAATGAGTCCTACTACCCGTTCGGGTTATAAGCTTATTTTTTAGATTTCTATATTTCTTTATTCTTTATTTACCGTAATAGATAGTCAAAATGTATAATATGCTAGGCTCACTATGGTTGTAAAATAATAGGCTAAGATGCACACCCTAAAGATTTCCCTGACTACATATTTAAAGTTTAAAATGGCTTGTTTTAATTAAGTTTAACGATGAACTTCCCAGTTGACACGTGGTCTAAGGCATTAGGCTTGATATATCTGATTTTTTAAATAATATATTCTGGGTCATAGGGTTTAAGGCATAAATATCTCAATATACAGTCAACTCCACTAGTTTTTTAAAAACTATCTCCAATATTTTTTAATCAAATTAAATATGAAATTTGAAACGCGCCAGGAATAATGATTTATATTTTTGCCTGCCTTCTTCTTTTATTTTAACATAGGATTTTTTATAAACTGAGAATTTGTCGGAACAACTGTCTTTACACTGATATGTTAAAAAAATAAAGCTTTAACTGGCCTATAATTTAAATGTAGGCCTATTGTGTTATTGTTGAGCTCGCTAATGACGGAGCACATAAAATATATCATAAATTTGTTTTTTTAAATAGTTTGATAACTGTATTTCAACATAATTTGTTTCCTTTGTAAGCTTATGCACCTGAAAATATTCTAAGAAAGGGTGTTACACGCTTCGCCAGGCTGCCAAAGGGTCCATAATACAAAAAAGGTTTAGAACCCCGGGACAAGCAACTCCAAAAAACTTGGATGGTAAACATTTTAAAGTTGATAGAAATGGACGTTTTTCTGAACTAATATCTGACATTCAATTGTATTAGCCTGAATGAAATGAGTAAAGTGTTTTATAGAAAAGGAAATATCAATAAATAATTGAGTTAATATTTATCTATACCTTGCACAAACTAAATAAACATCACATTTACTTACTAATTATTTAAGCCATTAAATATAATTCATGTAATAATTGATTTAAAGCTTAGCAATGAGTTAAGAAATTATAAAGTACTAACCATTCCTGCTTACTTAATTTTTTCTTATTTCATGTTATGTTAGGCTAAATATTTTGTTTGATGTGCCTCTAACTTATATACTTTCAGTTTTAATTTTTAATTTCTAAAATACCACAAAACAGAGTATACTCGGAAATTTTTCATAGTTTTATTGTCATCGTATATATTGTAGATGATCTAAATCCAAAAGAGAGTATTTTTCTTTCAAAGGTTGCAGTCAGTGCCTCTCCGGGCGTAGCAGTAAACACAACCCATCATTCTCTTGCGAAATACAGTGGCCTATGGGGAAATCACACAAGTATTTTGTCAGGTTGTCCAACACACCGGACCACAGGGTTATATAACTCCGGCCTGACCTTGACCCGGGAGCTCGGGTGTGCACTGAGGTATTTTTCATCCTTTCTCCTTACGATTGTTGGTGAATTTCTCCTTAGCTACCCTCTTAGATGAGGTCGTAAATAAGTCTTATGTTACACGATAAGTTATAATATAATGATAGTAAATATAATGATGATGCTGTTAGTAGCAGTAATAGTAGTTGTAACGGTAGCAGGAGCAGCAGTACAGTCAATCCATCGTAGGAGTGATGATAGCTAGTCTAAGATACCATATGTTAAACTGCTGTCACTTCTGGCAGTCAACATTTTTAAAACAAACATTTTTTTCTAGGCGTTTTTACACTATTGGAATCCTAACTTATGATAATAACCGTTTGGATGGTTCTCTTTCGTGAAAGTGGCTTCTGTAGTCCGCTTAGAAATAGTTTACAAACGAGAGCTTCTGATTTACAAAGATGGCGAACTGGACGGAACAAACGCGATTGAAGACGTCATACAAGTTGTATTCGGCTGTGTTAATGCGCATGTGTGTACTAAATAAAAACCTTTTTATGTTGAAACTAATATTTGGTATGGCTCTTTCTTTAAGCTATAACAACCCTGTATTTATTTTACAATTTATTATGGCCGGTTACAAGGAGATGCAAAGTGGAAATTTAATACGTTTTAATTAATTATTTCTTGCATTATAATATATCTTGCCACAAACGCTAAACATAAAGCATAATAGTTTTATTAATATTGTTTTATTAGTTGTGAAAACGCCAACTATACACTAATCTTTAGGGAATTATAATTAGAAGCGTTTAATAACACTTTTGGGTGATATTACTAAGGAAATAATAATTAATTCCACAATTTCCTAAAACACAAATCTTCTGATATCGGTCAGTACCCATTCATACGCTGGATAGACTGTAGTACAGTAGTCCCATGGCTTCTTTGGTGCTGACTGACAGCTCACAGCTGACTTATGACAGTCAACATTTAGGTATATACCTACATTTTTACTGTCAGAAGTGACAGCTGCTAAATACATGTTTTTGAAGATCATATGGTTCGGTGTAGGGATACATAATTTGGTCTGGTAACAGCACCTAAGAAGTCATGGGGCTACTGTAAGTAGCAGCAGCTAGTAACTTAGTAATAAACTTAACTGGACAAAAATTAGGGAATTTTATCCACATATTCTATTCATAATTTAAAAAATACACTAACATTAATACTCGTACATTAAACTGTCCGAATATAACTTTTGTGCTGTAAAAATACATAGTACTACGAAATGTAATATTTAATAACTATAAGGCTAGGATAAATGTTTATTTAAATCTGCAAACACGCCAAATAAATATTTTTAGAAATTAAGTTTTTGATATAGGCCTATTCTGAAAAAAAATAATTCAAAACCCTTGGCCTTGTTTTAAATATATTTTGTTTTAAATCAACATTTTCCCTATACTGCCTATATGACTAAACAAGATAGATCTGAATTTACTATATTAGTTCAAAATCAAGTTATAACCTCCAATTTTAATCGCTACGACTTTGACTTAGTAGTTGTAGATAAATATTACCTACCTCATAAATGGTGGTGAACTCTGGTGCATTTTATTAACATTCATTCTTATTCAATTGCCTACTCTGATTATATATATAATTTGCTATTTGTCACCGCATAAACACTTTTAATCGGTTATTATTAGACTAATATTATATTCCGTATTCATAGGCATAATTTATCACGTAGTGAAAATAAGCAAACTCAAAATTAAGATTATATAGTTCCGGATTTTACGGGAATCAAACCAAGGACTCTCAAATCACTAAGAAGACTCTCCTACTGACTGAGTTAGACTGTTGGACTTGGTTGCACAAAAAAACAATTATTTTTAAAGCTACTGTGTGTAATTTTTTCAAAAAACAGAGTCAACCACCTACTGGTACCGCCTAATCGGTAGGAGCGAGGAGGCTCTCAGAGATGTACTCGCATTAGCTTGGTGAGAGGATAAGAAAAACTCATTGAAATAACCATATCCAGCGGCATCCGGCAAGGATCAATAGTGACCAAGGGAAATTACACTCCCACACCTCATACCGCTCAGCCACCAATACTGATACTAAAGCGTAGGTTTGCTTTACTACTATTATTTTTTTCACAGCGTCTTAGTATCAGTTTGTATTATACGCATATATTAAATACTCTAATGGAATTGGGATGAGTAAATTATAATATTAGAGGAACTCTACCCCCATTGGCGAGGCAGGAAAGTGAGAAAACATCAAAGAAAAAATACTCTCAGTACACCCGACCGAGATTTGAACCTCGATCGCCACGTATCCAGAAATTTGGTCTAACACGAACCATGCTACCACTGATGCGGGCTACTTGTATTACTATTTCAAATAATACCTATGACGTGTTCCTGTTGCCGCCAGTCGCTACGTATGCCCCTAGGAAGGCCGCCGTGAAGTAAGGGTAGAGTGTCACAAGAGGGGTCAGTCCGTTCATTTGGTCGGGCGACACAAGGACTAGCACGCCGGCTGCCGTCAGGGCGAGAGTCGTGACGAGGCGGAGGTGGATGTGCGTAGTTACTGCGCCCAACATCGAGCCCATGACCATCCCCATGACGAATTGCCCTGCGGTTTTGAACAGTTCCATCGCGCTGGTGGTATGGACGGATTTAGAGGACGAAAAGGGGGGTGGGGGGACGATGGGGGTTAGCTGAGCTGGGTTAAAATGTTGAGGTGCCCAAAGGTCACATCTTGTTCTTATTTACTTTACATTTTAATTTTATGAGCTGTTGTCTTGGAAGTAATCACAGTATAAAAGCAACAATCCAAGCTGTTTATAACTTTGTTGTAAGTACTAGTAGAAATACAATTATAGTATTGTAATCAAACCATGGAAACTGTAGATAATCTTTGTTAAGCTATTTAACTTCTTCATTCACCGCGTCTGACTACCTTTCTAGGCTATCCGCATATTTACACTAACAGGGTAGGCGTAAGGAAGGTATAAGTTATGGGAAATGTACCCGCTGTTGCGTAGTGGTAAGATGAGAAACCATTTATGAGTACCCGTTGTTGAGTGTTGGTATAGTGGGAAACCATTTATTAAAATCCCTGAGTACAGAGTCTTCAGCTGGGAATTGAATCCAGACCTTCCCGTCACCGGCGAACTAGACCAGCACGACTGCCCACTAACACCTGTGTCGGGCTGTAATTCACGATGTATACTCTCCTCTGACGAAAGTTGGTTTATCTTCGTACAAATATTTTAACTAAGTTATGTTTCCATCGGTTAGATACCTGTCGGGAATACTGGGAGGACTTTATAACAAATTACAAGGCCCAATAACTCAGAAAGTGGAAACAAAATGATTTCAGGAACTACGTTTTGTAAACAGACTTGTAAACCCCTAGACCACTCCCGCCTAATCACTTCTCCCGCGATGGGCGTGACCAAAACCAAAAGTCCTGGGTTCAATTCCCGTTGCCGGGTGTTATTTTTAAACAAATAGTTTAGAACATAATCCGTACCTAGAGCTAATTAAATCATTGGTTTTATCTAGTTATAATTTAAAAAAACAAACATATTAAGCAATTGTTTTATAAAGCAATAAATAGGCCTAAATAAAAATTATAATAATGAATGAGCTGATTATTATACACTTAAGAACTTTATTTCCACCTCGGGTATACTTTGCAGAAAATGCAAATTTTGTTGTGTTATCTTCTTAGTTTCTCTTTGGGATTCAGGAGTAGTTTCATTTTAACTGTTTTAATTGCCTCAATTATTATTATTATTATTATCTTATTACATATTACCATTACACATTTAGCTTGGCATTTTAAATCAAACTAGAGTAGAACTTTTAAATTCCAAGTTCAATTAATATCTAAAAACGTTCTAAATATCCAACATTTGAATTAACCTTTTTTACAAATATCTACGCAGCTGGTAATCTACACGAAAAGTCAATAACCTCAAAAATGCTACATGTAAACACATACATTTAATATAATTTTATGTAATACACACATACACTAAATATAATCTTGATACATGAAAAAACCAAGAGTTAAAACAACACAAAAACTTGGAAAAGTTAAGATACGAAAGTTACATATGTCTTCAAGGACGCGCATCATGAAAGTTGACCCCTTCCATGCTGGTGGACCACACGTAATTACGTCACACAGAAGCAACGAAAGACAAGCCAGCCAACACCCTTCCCACCTCCCTATTATAGGCAACCCGCTCGTCACCGACTCGTTCCCTGCTTTATATTTATTATGCGTATATAGCTCCAACTTTATTTGCCATTCTTGGTCATACGGAGTGGTTTAATAATGATTGTTAAGCTAGGTTTGAGATAAGTACGAAATAGAACACATTAACATTGTCCAAGCTCCGAATTATCCAAATATTTATATCTAGAATTCGAATTAAATGTTATTTTTATATCATTAAATTGAATATAAATTTCATCGGGAATCATGTTGGGTTCGAACTATTCAATTTTTCTCATTAATCAATGTCGAACAAACTAGATCCTGCTGAATCAATATTCGATTTAAATGCGCGTAAACATAAAAAATAATAATTAAAATAATATGAAAATTGGCTAGTTCCTATTTATTAGTGTAATTATTTACTTACTAATCTATATTAATAAAAATATAATTGTGTCTGTATGTACGTATGTATGTACATTTATGTCAAGATAATTTTTTAGGCTTCTCAATGAGATAGAAAGCTGAAATTTGGCGAAATTGTATAGGGACCACTCAAGAGGTGTGAAACATTTAAAACGTCTAAGAAGTAACATTTTTAAAAATAACAGAAAACGTGATTTATTTAATCACTTTAATTTGTCAACATGTTATTTGCATTTCAAAAGTAAGGAGAGGAGAACGTATAATAAAAATGACAATCTCAAATCCAAAGAGAGATTGCAGATGATTAAACAATGACCTGTGTTTATGGTTTGGTTGATTTGTGTTTTATATTAACTAGAAAAAATTGTTTCTTTGGCCAATGTTATAAAATGTTTGGAAAATGTTATAAGTGATATTAAACATATTTATTTAATTTGAGCTTACATTTACATACCCTAGATATGCATTCTTACAAACAGATTACAGAGTAACAAAATGACATAACCCTATAAATAAAACTAAAGTTTTATTGTTGTTTATTATACTAAACAAGGCCTAGGCAATGGGAACCCACCTAACACTGACAACATTGGACGCGAATCTAATCTACACAATAATTTTAACGGGTTAGCCTAAAGGGAATTATGTTTTATACCAAAAATATATTCGACTCCTGTAGACACTGATATCCTTTTTATTTCGAGACGTAGGCAGTTCTCAGTTAAAATAGCATTCTCGTTTACTATTAATTAAATAATTAGTCACAAGATCAAACCTTGGATAGGGTTGGTATTTATCTGCCAAAGACAGTTGTCAGCTATTGTCAATTATTGTACGTGGCTTTTTTCAGGGTGAGAGGCTCAACAGACGTTAAGGTTAAAGTGAGTGAAGGATCAAATCAGAGGACACTGATATCTAAAAACACTACAATATCCGTAAACAAACAAAAAATAGTCTTACTAATAGTATATAAAGTAATTTATTAATTAATTATCATAATTAGCACAGCCACTCTAACTTAATATAATTAAGTGACCCAAATATACTTTTATAACAAGCTAGCCCAACCTAATAAAACCTAACCTTTCATATATATACAAATTGAAGGTTTGGTTTTGTTAGGTTGAGTAGTATTGACATCAACCTGTCATAGGGTTAAAACTAGTTTTGTATAATCTAATGACTTGCAAATATACAAGGATTGTAGTCTTTTTTAGTGGAAGTATTTGACTTAAACGTTCTGAATTGATAAATTATATCAACAGACTACTTGTAAACGGACTTAATTTATAACATACGCAACACCCAATTATCAGGCTGTCACTTCATAACAGTAAACAGGTAAACCCCAATTTCACAAATAGAAAATATTTTTCGACTTCGGTAATTGAACCTGACACCTTAAATTGTGTAAACAAAATAGCTACTGATAGAGCTAAGGTATCTGAAATTTTCACTTTTAAACGTTAATGTTGTTTTAATAGATCAAAATAATCAAATTACTTTTCAATTTAAGGTATAAATCTTTATTTTTTTATATTTGAATTATAAATAATCTAATAGTGCAATAGTTTGTTTGTGAAAGTTGAGTAATTTCTTCTTAGTTGATACCTTGAGTGGGCGATGTCGCCTCTGGCTACTGTTGGTTTATCGCGGCCACAATGAACGCCGTCATCATGCAACCCGAGAAGTAAGGGTAGCGTTGCATGAAGGACGGCAACCCGCCCATCAGCTCGGGTTTGGTCACGACCAGGACAATGATGGTCGCGGCGGCTAGGATGCCGACCAAACGCATGGGTCGCGTGACAATGCCCAGCACTGATCCCGCGGCCAGTCCCAGGAATATCTGCCCTGCCACGTTGAACACGCTCATCCTTGGGAGTTATTGGGAGGGGGGACGGGGGTAGAATGATCACCCTATTATCATCGTACCAACTAACATTCTTGGCAGGTTTCTATCTTATTTTACACTGCAAATACAATCTTTATTTTATTGTTGCCACATTAGTTGGAGTTTAACAGAAAAATAGTTCTCCCGTTATACTCTCATCAAACCTCTAACTTCTTTTATTTACTTCCATTCCAGCACCAAGTCCTAGTACCTATTCCCTGCTACACGCACACATTAGCTACGTTAATGGAATAAGAATGAGTTGAGTAGGCATACACTATTTAGGAATTGAACTCGCATTTGCCAGAAAGAAGAGTGAAAAACTATTCAGGAAAAAATTCAGTAAAACTGAGCGTGATTTGAACCCCGATATTCCCCATCACTTGCATTTCTGTCAAACACTAGAGTGACGCGTTAGGCCATAATAATGCAGATAATAATACAGTGATCGTTGTTTATGGTCTAGTTAATTTGTATTCATATTAGTTTGCAAAAAGTGTTTTTTTTGTCATTGAAAATATTACAAATAACGTTAGTCGTTAAACATATTTGTTTTGAGCTCCCATTTACATAGCCTAGATATGTGTTCATACGAACCGATAGTTACTATGATTAAAAAACAGCTAACACTGTGGGGTAGAAAAATGGCACATAGCCTTATAAGTAAAATATTCTCTAAATTGAAAAATGACTCCTGGACAGAGGACTATAACCCAATGCTCTCAGCACTCATTTATCCAGGAGTCGTCCCGTGCTTTGGACCATTCTTCACTCATACCCTCGTATTTTAAGGCAGAGTCTATGATGGACATGTGGAGATGGTCGGCTACTAATGTGTGATTTTATTAATATCACGAGCTATCAGATAACGCAGCCACCGTCCTCTCGGTAGTTGGCTTTTTGCTGCCAATAATACATTGAGAACTTCACGGATGCGCATAGCAAAGCTATTATACTTGTTAATTATGGTTATAGTCACATTTAAATAATATATTATCTCTATATTTACTATGGCTTATAACTTATTATTTTTACCATTGGGGAAGAGGGTGGGAGTACACACATTAATTAATTTCGCTAATGGATTAGGGATGAATAAATTAGAATTTGAGAGAAAATATATGTGAAGTAATGTTTAAAAACTATTAACACCATGAGATGTGTGTTGCTCAAGCAGTTTTAAAAACCCGAGCTCCTAAAGGCAAACATTAAATATCTAATGGTTCAGAACTAATCCACCATTAATTTGAATTAATTTGAAATCCTAGAACAGTAAGCTAAAAAGTAAATAAATAAATAAAAACAAGATGCTACTTAAAAATGTAATTTTTATGTAAATATGTAATAGTTTAGTAGAAAGTATTCAGGGGGTCGTATTGAAATATTTACACGTTTATCTACAGAACGTGACGAAGCCAAATATATTTTAAAAAAGAATCGAATATTTACATTTCATAAGTTTGGAAAATGATGCATCTAATTCCATCAGTTAGAACAGCTTTTAAAAGAAGAAAATATATAAAAATACATTTTGAAATTAAAACGAAAATAGATTTATTTATGTTTAGAAAAATGTAGTTTTGTCAAAAAAGTTCCTATACACGATTCCCCTTATTTGGGCACTCGTGTACAGCTTACGATCTACACACGTCCTCACATACGCTGCTTTAAAATATGATTGAATAATAACAAGCCCGAGCACGGGACAACTCCTGGATGGCTCAGTGGTTAGAGCATTGGTGTACAGAACTAGAATGTCCGGGTTCTAGTTCCGTGTCCAGGTGTCATTTTTAAATTTAGAGAATATGATATTTATATAATAAACCGTAATTAACAAATATAATAGCTTGGCTCTTTAATCCATCTTATAAATAAAACTTATGTTTGATTGGTTGGTGACCTGGTGGTCTAGGGGTAAGGTGTCAGACTTCTATGCTGGCGGCCGGGGTTCAATCCTCGCTCCCGGCACAGATTTATCTGATTACCAAACCCTTCCTTCACCTCTGACAAGACATCTTGTGAATGTGAGGAATGCCAGGCCTCCACCGTGGTTCGGATTCCACGTTAAACTGTAGGTCCTCCATTTCATCTCACAATCACCCTACCATTACACATTAGCGTAAGTGCGTATAGCCCGAACGGGTAGTAAGACGTGGTGCTAATAATAATAATAAGTTTGATTGTTGGTTTGTGTGTATGTACGGATTTATCGGTAGCGTAGTTGGATAACGTGCTAGCTTCGTGTTAAACTAGACTGCCAAGGATGGGGAGATCGAGGTTTGGATCTCGGTCGGGTGAACTGGACTGGTTTTTCCTAAATGTTTGTCCACTCTCCCTCCACGCAAATGCGGGTTTCCTTCCTTTAAATTCAACCTTCCCAATTCCTAACTCACTAGTGTAATTAATACTTAAAGCGTATAACCCAAACGGGTAGTAAGACGCGGTGCTAAATTAATTAAATTTAACGGATTCATTTCGAAAAAATGTGTGTTTCATACCGAAAATCGATTTGGCCCTTATAGAACTTAGCATCCCTTTTTTCACGAGGCAGTTCCCAGTTAAACTAACATTCTCAATTACCCGCCTCGGTGGCGTAGTTGGCTAACGCGTTAGTCGTGTTGGGTCGAGGATGGGGAGATCGAGGTTAGAATCTCGGTTGGGTGAACTGTAGGTGGTTTTTCCTAAATTGTTTCCACTATCCCTCTACGCGAATGCGGGTTCACTTCCTCTAAATTCATGCTTACTGATTCCTAACCCATTAGCGTAAGTAACACTTAGGCGTATAACCCGAAAGGGTGGTGCTTAGAAAAAAAAAAGTTCACAATGACTATTAATAAGTCACTAGTTCAAACCTAGGATAGGGTTGGTATTTATCTACCCAAACAAGTGTCAGCCATGGCCAGTTGTACGTGGTTCTTTCCAGGGTGCAAAACTCGACAGACGTTAGGGTTAAAGTGAGCTAAGAATAAAATCAAGGGACACTCATACCGAAAAACACCACAATGTTTGCAAAAACACATATTATATAAATCCTTTTGTGTTTTATTTATTAAAAATAAAATTAATTTAGTTAATTCGAACTTTAACCATTCTTACTTAATACAATTATGTGACAGAAATATACAGTACTTTTATAAAAAGCTAGCCAACTCTAACAAAACCTAACCTTACATGTTATTATTACTATTCATATTATTATTATTATTATTATTAGCACCGCGTCTTACTACCCGTTCGGGTTATACGCACTTACGCTAATGTGTAATGGTAGGGTGATTGTGAGATGAAATGGAGGACCTACAGTTTAACGTGGGACCCGAACCACGGTGGAGGCCTGGCATTCCTCACATTCACAAGATGTCTTTGCCGTGACCGAGGATTGAACCCCGGACGCCAGCATAGAATAACCTTACATGCATCTACAAATTGAATGTTCTGTTTTTATTGGTTGGGTAATATTTACATCAGCTTGTCATAAACAGGCTGATAAACCAGTATAATGTGTGTCTTAGAATATGAACGATACCATTTCAAAGTGACGTGTAAACACTTTTTATAAAGCAATTATATATTAATACTAATTTTTAAAATAAATATTTAACCATATATAATCAAATGGAACACAATTTTGAGGGTTTGTTTGTCAAAGCCACGGACTATTCCTTCCCTACTTTACTCTCCGGCGACTCATGACATTGATATCTACTTAGCCCGCCAATCTCAATAGGTTTGAAAATAGTTCAATACGTATTATGTAAAGGTGTAACCCTTATCTGCATAATACAACATCATTTGGTACAGCTCAGGCCCAATCATCTCTATATCGGTATAATTATGTTTGAACAATGCAGTTAAGTAATTTTATTAAGATTAATAGTGTTACCCACTTCGGTGGCCACGTGGTCTAACATTCTACTCTCGCAGTAGGCTAGACTGCCGATTATGGGGAGATCGAGGTTCATATCTCGTTCGAGTGCACTGAAGCTACTTTTTCCAAAGTAGTTTTCCACTCTTCCTCCACGCAAATATAAGTACACTTCCTTAAATATAACTTTCATTATCTTAAAAACCGTTAGCGTAATTAGTACCCGAACGAGTAGAAAGTCAAAGTGCTAAAAAAATAGTGTAACTTATTTTGTTTTCTACAATTGTTATTAATTGTTATTCTGCCTGAAGCAGAACATTAATTCAGTTTAGAGACGCGCAAACACAAAATGTGCCATCTTTAAAAACACAAACTGTGAATAACAACCTAAGTAATTCTACCCTCATTTTCCGGATTTTATAATAGGTGGCGCGCGAGTCATAGAAAGAGTAAAAACGCGAACGAAGTCGCGGGCAACAGCTAGTATGTATATATAATAAGGGCACATGAAAGGTTGTCCGTGCTAATGTATAGTTGATTAGATATATGAAGAACCTTTTTAAATGAATATCCAAAATAAGTATGCCAAAGCCAAGTTTGGCTTAAGGTCATCACATTTATTTTGAAGCTGCTATGAAAATTGATATTACCTTTAAAAAGCGAAAACTAATTGGGTTAATTACTATATTAAACCAGATTTAGTAGCTCTTTTAACTTTCAGATAAGGTTTCAACCGTGGCGATCAATCTCTAAGCCCACAAATAATAAACTACAAAATGCAACGGGCTTGCGAAGCTTAGAAATTCTGACCTGACTTCGAAAAAAAAAATTTTTTTAGACCTCGCTTGGGGAAAAAAAAATGGCTTCGACAGTAACGAAGTTCCACAAATTAAAATATTGACAACTAAAATAATCAATTTATCTTAAATCGTTGCCATTTTGATTGTTAAGAGTTATCCATAAACTACGTAATGCTTTTTTTATTAACTTTTTTTTACACTCCTCTCCTCCCATACGCCAAGTATACACTGATCCCTCCCTAATTCTACCTGTGTGACAACTTTATACATCGATAATGAATGTCGTAGGAAAGCTTTTGTGACATTGAAGGATGGACTTAGAACCGGTATTTATCTATTAGTATACTTACTAAAGGTAAAAACATGAAAACTATTTTTTTCAACACTATAATTTAAATATAAGACCTGTGTTACGTAGTAATGTGGTTAATCCACACTCGCCCCATGTAACACCACTCATAGCCTACATTAGTTCTTGTCTATCAACATCGTTACTTGGTTTATGGATGAGCCCTAGATAAGTATTCATGTGCACAAAACAGGAGCATTTGTATTGAATATTGGGATAGTAACGTGGTTTATTAGATTCAGATGAAATAGTACAAGCATTTTGTATGGTAAAATATTTTAAAAGTGATTTTGGTTCATTACAGTTATATAATTATGTACACGATTATAATACTTTTTCAAGCATAAAACTACTACAAAAAAATATTCTGACTTTGATTTGGCTTCGAAGAAATTTCATATTTGATTCGAGTTCGCTTTGAATTTGAAAAATATATTTGCAAACCCAGGCCTACTATAGTAATTTTTAGAATGGGTATAGCTAAACGATGAATGTACTATATATCAGACAACGATTTGATTTATCATCGCAGTACTTCTTTATCTACTAATATTTTCACCCACTCATAGTAAGTAGGCTCGTCCGGGTTGTCTGAATTTAGTAGTACTAGAGAGAATGTAACAGCATTTACGGGACGTGAAAAAGAAACACCATTTGTTTAAAACTTCCCTCAGTTCTTCTGGTTGGGATTTGAACCATTACCGCCAGATTAGATCAATTTTAGGTTTAGTCTGTGCGCCCATGGATGCAGGTGTGTGGGGATATATATCATATTTGTTTATTTCTAAAAAAAAATTGACAGAAGTATAATTTATAATATGAAACATTGAAAATTAACATAAATACACTAGGCCTCTTTGTGTGTGTGTGTGTGTGTGAACTACCCCTAAATAATGCGCCATGTGCATAAAGCAGTGCACTATTATTAGGAACCATGTGTGTTCACAACACCTTGAAGAGTAAAGGATAATACATGCTATTTTTATAAAATTATAATAATAATTCACATTAACTCTCTGCCTGCTCAATTTTTCTTTTTCTAGATGTTGGATCATTTTATTTTAGAAACAACCCTAACTGTTATATTACTAGCAGAAGCGGCTAAGTGTGTTAGGGTATTAGCTTCTACATTTAATTATAACTTGTATTTCACTCTCTCTCTCTCCATACTAATACGGGCACACTTCCTCTCGATTATCCTAATCCTTGTTCCCTAAATTACTCAGCTTATATCGCTAGTGTTAAAAGATGTATTTAAATGTAAATTAAAAAGCATTGTGGAATATAAAAGAGATTAACTGCGCAGTCTGACTCTGCTTTTTAACGGACTCGAAAAATATATAATTATAGTAAATAAACTTACTTCTTACCCGCCTCGGTGGCGTAGTTGGCTAATGCGTTAGTCGTGTTGAAGCTCGACTGCTGAGCACGGGGAGATCGAGGTTCGAATCTCGGTCGGGTCAACTGGGGGTGGTTTTTCCTAAATGGTTTTCCACTCTACCTTCATGCAAATGCGGGTTCACTTCCTCTGATTCAACCTTCCCAATTTCTAATACATTAGAGTAATTAGTACTTAAAGCGTATAACCCGAATGGGTAGTAAGACACGCGGTGCTAAATATAATATTATATAAACTTACTTCTTAACCTATCCCGCGAATAATTTGGTCTTCTCACTTGTTGCATTTTGCCTTTTATACTTGTTACCATGGATAGAACTATTTGGTATGAACAATCTGTGTAATAATACAATATACTTTATAAGTTTCACATAGTTATTCTAATATTGAATAATAGTATTTTTTATGTGTAGGCCTTTTAATTTGTTATAAAATATATTAATGCTGCAGGGTGTCAATTCTCATTGGACATCTAGAAAAGTAATAAGATTTACTTTAGTGTATTCATGTATTCATACATCAAGTCATGTGATCTGCAGGCATCACTTTTTATATATATTATCATTGCTGAAAAATAACACACACTGATAATGAATATCATTGTAATTACATATGGATGGGACCACAATTTAATAATATAATCAAATGTTACCAATAATGTATTTAAAAAAAATGTGTCTGTATTTCCTAAAAGTGTCTTCCTACCAAAATGCTTTTATATCTGACAGTTAAAAGATCTTCATAACTTCTTTAATTTATTCATACAAAGTTTTGCTTCAGTTACGAAGACTGGAGTAAAATATTTGCTAACTAAATTATTATACTATTAGTTACGAATTCATAAAGCAATCCTTTATAAGCATTTACTTTAGTAACTAATATATTGATGTATGATAGTAATAAATATGTTTTTTATCTCCTATAAAATGTTTTTTTTCTGATTCAATATCCTTTTATAATTTCATCATTCATTTGTTATTGTTCTTGAAACGCTCTTTCCTTGAATTACCATGCGGCTGTCACTTAAAATGGGTATAACTTAAAATAAATAACAAATATTGGATTAAAATATTTATAGCAGCAGGCCTATATTAAAAAAATAGAACAAATTAATATTTGGTATAAATGACAAATTAAAATATAAATTAGAGTTAATTTAAAAAAAGCAAAAAATATACATTCTACATTGATTTTATTGGGAGGGGGGAGGCTTTCCCCCTTCTTTGAATCGTATGTGTTGTAATGGGGGGAGGTAAAGTTGCATATACCCATTCAACTGCAATTAGTATTAGTACTCCTATGATTTTAGAATCACTTTACTATTGGTTAGGCTACTATGATTAATTTAAGCCTACTCTTTGAGTCTGGAATGTTGTAATCGAAACATTGATGCATATACATGAAACATTGATGCATATACATGAAATATCCACCCACGTCAATATCATAGCTCACCTCCCTCCTCGAGGGCATTCGTTCCTATGGAAAGAAAACACTCAAAATCCCACGTGTTTCCTCGGGAATATATTACCTTCCTGGTTCTGGCTCAAGACTGTAGTAGAGAACAGTTCCCATTGGAATCTGGAACAACCTCACAAATTAATCTGATCCTAACAGAATCCTGGCGCGAGTCATCGCCTCGTAGTGCGCGCCGCATTTTTGAGTGCCCCCCCCTCCCCTTAACAGCGCTGTGCTACAATTACCCTCCCCACCATGAGTTATTCACACCTCGCACTTAAATGAAGTTATGCCATCACTGCATTATATTTATCGAGAGAGCGCAGGTAGTAGGTAGGTACACGCCAAGTTTTGCATCCTCTGGAACACGCGGAGAATTAGCCATAAAAGATTCAGCCCTGAGACTACCTTAGGGGTTTCCCCGCATTTTGTGATATAAGAGTTGCGCTCCACGACCATCCTGGCTGCAAAGAGGGTTAATATTTAGCGCTCTATTCTCGTGGATTTTTTTTTTATCTCGCGTGTTTACACATTCTGTATTGCCTGGGTCAGGTAAGTCCTAAATAAAGTGCTCTGCGTGTTTTACTGGTCAGCCACAAGTCTTGGCTCGATTCTGGATTGGGATGAGAAATATATTTACCATTTGTATGGGTTTAACCTGCTCCTAAGCTAGTAACTAACTATCTTGACGTGCTAATGGATGTGTAGGGTTAAGTGCATTACTCTAGAATATGTTAGTTTGTAAGCCGTGTATTGAGAAAATATAAGTAAGCCTACCTAGAAGGTGCACGTTAAATTTGCGATGAACAACAAATGTATGTCTACAAGTTAAACGACTAGCTTATTGATAGATAATTGGTGCTCTCAGTCATAGGCGCCAACCTCTCTTCTTCGACTCCATGTCTCATCTTTCATCATGCACTCAATTATTGTATCCAGTACTTTAAAATATAGAACTCATTTTCTAACAAACTATTAGCAGCTTAAAGAATCTCCATTCGTGAGACACTCACTTCTATTATTCTGTGAAACGATTATATGTATCAAAGCTTTATACTAAAGTATGATGGGATAACTTTAAAAAAAGCAAAGAAGTAAAGAAGTTTACTTTTCTCCCCACACATTGAAGATAACTGTCGACTTTTTGACGGCTTGATGTGAAATTTCATCCATCATTCTCGGCTCGTAAAACTATTTTCCTCACTTTTTTTTATTTCGAAAAATTCTCCTTCGGGAAGAATAAAATTGTTTATAAATAATGATACCATTTTATTTCAGTGAAACGTCAGTAATACTTGCATCACTACAAGCTTGCCATTATTTATCAAGAAGTTATCTTTGTTATAAGGATAACTTTTTCTGGTAAAATGAAAATAAATGAATGCTGCGTCGATTTCGTCTTTTCTTCGATTATTTAACAAATACAAAACTCTGGGATGTATTTTGAATTTAATGATTCTTCTAGAACTTCCTATCAATTTAAATATCTTAATTTAATTAATTTAGCCAACTTTTGGAAACAATTTCAATTTATTTAAATTATGTACGAATTCACGGCGAGTGCAAAGGGAGGGGTTTTCTAATTTGTAATTTAGTCAACTTAGAAGGAAGTTAGTTTGAATGTATATGTTTAATTTTGGTCTTAAATTCTATAAACTAAAAACCTAATATAAATAAATATTAAATTTGTGTCTCTTAAAAAGGCATAGTGATAGTTGATCCATCACTGAATATTTAACTATAAATTAAATGGTTTGTTATTTGAAGTGAGGAACCTTTCATGTTGTAAAACTTTAGTTATTAAATAACTTTGGCACTTTAAAAACTCATACGTATACCATAGGCACGCATGAAGTGGTTTAACGCAAGGGTTCCCAAACATTTTAGAATGAGGGAACCCTTGTACCAGAAAAATGATGTTCTGAAGCCCTTATACAATTTTTACACTCATATTATGAAAATGTAATAGCCACAATTAATTTTTATAAGTATAGAAGTATAAAATTA
This sequence comes from Timema shepardi, assembly GCA_902151425.1. NCBI lineage: Eukaryota > Metazoa > Arthropoda > Insecta > Phasmatodea > Timematidae > Timema > Timema shepardi. The sequence continues at coordinate 196,452 of CABFVX010000375.1, forward strand.
ATGGAAAACATCACATGTTCTGGCTTCGACTTTGGCATAATTTATTTTATTCAAATCTGTAAAAATTGGCAATTCTTATTACCGATGCTATTCTATATTATGAAAAACAAATAAAAGAGAATTCTAAATTTGATTTATGGAGCCTGAGGTAACTATATTGAAGTCCAAGAGCTCCGCGGAATACAGGTTGAAAAAAAGTTGGTTTAACGGATCTATAATGGATGTATATATTTATTTTAAAAAAAGTAGTGCACGAATAGTGAATAGTTGATTCCATTTTATATTTTGAGCAAATTACTTATTTTAATTTTGAACGTTTGCTAAATTTATTAAAAAAATATTTATCTAAGCTATATTATAGGTGAATTTTAATAAAGGGGTGGTCTAAGGGTAAGGTGTCGGACTTCTGTGCTCGGGGTCCGGGGTTCACTCCTCGGTCCCGACACAGATTTATCTGATTGCCAAACCCTTCCTTCACCTCTGACAAGACGTGTATTAATCACAACTTGTTAATGTGTGGAATGCCAGGCCTCCGCCGTGGTTCGGGTCCCACGTTAAACTGTAGGTCCTCCATTTCATCTCACAATCACCCTACCATTACACATTAGCGTAAGTGCTTATAACCTGAACGGCTCGTAAGACGTGGTGCTAATAATAATAGTAATAATAGTAATAATAATAATGATTGAATAAAGAGATTAGAATTCCCGAGAAAAAATTGTGTGTTTATATACATATGTATATATATATATATATACCATTATGTACACTGTACAGTACATATATTTATAATATAATTTAAACATACCATTTTTGTTAAGGAATCGTATTCCCTTTATTAAAATTCATCTATAATATAGCTTAGATAAATAATTTTTAAGTAAATTTAGCGAACGTTCAAAATTGAAATAAATACTTTGCTCCAGATATAAATTTACAACTGGATTGAATTATTCACTGTTCATGCACTACTTTTGTCATGAATATTCCTCCGACTGAAAGGGCTGTACTTCCCCCTCCTCCAAAATACTGGCTGATCAAAGGAAGTTGTTGGACAAGGTAGTAAAAAATATACATATAATAATGAACCATTGGACATTTGACCGATTAATTTTCACTCTACGGCCAACACAGTTGTGAAGTGTCTCGTCGCGTGACACGTGGGGTTTGAGGGGGGGAGGGACATGCATCCTGATCATGGTGATGATCATGTGTGGTGACATCTAGCACCCTCTGTCACCATAAGCGGGAAGAGGGAGAATGTTCGTGTGCAATGTGACGTTCGTACGACACAATCAGTTACTGTCTAACCTACCACATACCCTCTTCTCACACACCTTCTACTGAGCTACTTCAGTCTCGAGCGTCACGTTTAGGGAACTTTGAAAAAATATTAAAAGACCATTTTATAGTTTCACTATAGAATTGAAAGAAAAGTATCGATAGCAATTAGATATTTGTATCGAAAAATCAAGGGCATATTATATATATATAATCTTAGTAGGTTTAATATTTATCTAGTAACCTTAAATAACATTTTTGAAGTATTATATAGTTAGTTTTTATCATATTTACAATACCTTATATTAAATCAATACAAATATATGTTAAATAATCAAAATAGATTATTTATTAAAGAAGCTCTAGTAAATTTTAATCAAGCTATCGAGGTTTAAAAAAAACTACATTACTTAAGCAAAATTCGTTAGTTATTAAAGAAAAGTATTCTTTCTCTTAATTCAGATCCGATACCGGGGTGTTAAGTACTACTATAGGTAAAAGTCATTCACGAGCTAAGTTTACCTGGATGACAGCTCGAAATGTTACTAGAAGTAGTCCCTAATATATCACTACGCCAACAGCTGACATCTATCCCTTTGGATGACTGTAATGAAAACAGATGGTAATATATTAATGTGATAGTTAACCACAGTAATTTAGGCAAATATTATTTATATATTTATTTGAGGTCGGACACAAAGTTTATTTATAGTTTTATTCCACTTAAAAAAATATTCACGCCACTTTCACAAAAACTTCTAACGAACTTAGCTTCAAAATGGCGGCTGACGAATTTAAACCATGTGATTGAACATAACGGTAAAAAAGTTTTTTACAATCATGCAGACACGCAGTTGATGAAAATACTTTATTCAGTTAAATATTTCAAAATACGATGAAATAATCATAAAATCATTTTATGTATGTAAAAAAAATGACAAGAATTTTCTATTTTTCAAGTAAATATGATGCCTGTATTAAATGGTATTGATGTGTTCACTATATTACACAAAATCAATAACGTTCTAAAACAAAAAATAAGTACTTTTAATAATGTTTAAAATATTGTTTCAAGTTGGATAAAAAGAAATTATTTAAAAAAATGAAATAGTATGAGAAAAATTAGCTTACGTTATTTTAAATGTAATATATAACAGGTAATTAAAGATATTTAAATTTTTAACAAAACTGTGATATTGTACAAGTGTTGGCAACCCAAAACCTAAACATATGTTTTTCGAACTGTCATCCAGGTAAAAACCTATCGTGAACGGAATATAAAATTAAAAACTATCGAAATAAAAGTATAGAGTTAAACATTATTAGTATTGAAAGTAAACTAAACTAAAGTATCGATGTCAGTTATATAATATGACATCTACAACTAGAATTACATACAGACAATTAAAACAAGATAGTAAGTACTAATCTATTCCAATAAGAAGAGCCAGGTGGGGACTCACTGTGAATTGATGTTGCCGGGAAACGCCCAAGCGTCGAGGAAAATTGCCCCAGTGGACCATACCGGCACCGCGAGCATTTTCACGTCCTGATCGAAGGGCACACATCAAAGAAAAGAAAGATAATTGTCTCTACTCGCCACACCTTTCTGACAGTGCTGATTAGAAAGCGAAGTAATTCTACAACTATAATCCCCCTTGTTCCCTTAGATATCCGATGTAGTCCAAATCCCAGCCAGTTCTGTTGCTATATAACGGATTCCCTGTGAATCGCATTTTTGTATTCCATTGTAATTATTCACCGACGAAAGAACTACGAAGTAAAACTTGAGCACCGAAGACTACTGGTGGCCAAGATGTTTCAGGCGTCGGTTTCACCACCACGTCGCAGAGGAAGCCTATTCTGAGACTTTAAGTATTTGTATCTTATATTTAGAATCGACATTAGATACTAAACTCCATTTCTATGTCTATCAGACATAGTTTCATGTATCAGAATGTCTTGTTTTATTTTAAACGTCGATCAGACTTTGAGTATCGTGTCAGAATACCTGAGGTTGCTTTATGTCCATCAGACATAGTTTTAGGTATTAGAATGTCTTGCTTAATTCTCTATGTCGATCGGACATAGTGTATTGTGTTAGTGTCCGAGTTATTTTCTTTGTCTATTACACATGGTTTCTTTAGTCAGAATGTCTGACGTTATTTTCTTTGTCCATCAGACATGGTTTCTTTTGTTAGAATGTCTGACGATTTTTTCTTTGTCCATCAGACATGGTTTCTTTAGTCGGAATGTCTGACGTTATTTTCTATGTCCATCAGACATAGTTTACTTAGTCATAATGTCTGACGTTATTTTTTTAGGTTCATCAAACATAGTTTCTTGGGTCAGATAGTTTGACGATTATTTCTCTATGCCCATAAGGCATAGTTTAAATACGAGGGCTCTATGCTCTAAATATGTGAAGAACCAGGTGATTGAGTATACAAAGTCCATGGATTTGGTTTCATTTTCCAAGTCCTTAAGACAACGTTATATATGCATGCCACCCTAAACGGCATAATCATGTTTAGAATCTCTTTATGACTACAATCATATCGTCTAACACTTTCGTCTAGGACCTAGTTAGGTCAGTGACTGTTTGCAGTCTTGATTGTACCCTTTCTGTGTAGCTATTTTCGGTGCGCAACCTGTGGGAGCACTTCTATATTGAAGTAGTGGCCCGCGGGGATAATGATTTGTTCCGGCCCCTTTAGGTGCCATATTTATCTAGAAGTGTTCGAAGATAGTTTGGACTAGCTATTGAATGCCCTAGTAATGGGTAAATGCATAGATTTACTATTGACTGTTTTGGCAGTACTCATTAGGAAATGACCGGCCATAGTAAAATACTGTGTAGATGCCCGATTGTTAGCCATCATATATTATCTGTAAAATGGAAGCTCCTCTTATAGGGTATTATTCTTAGGTTTTTCGTAATTCTCCATCAGAGTTAATACAATCTACAGTAGCTCCATGGCTTCTTTGGTGGTGACTGACAGCTCACAGCTGACTTCTGACAGTCAACATTTAGGTATATACCTACATTTTTACTGTCAGAAGTGACAGCTGCTAAACACATGTTTTTGCAGATCATCTGGTTTAGCGTAGGGATACATAATTTGGTCTGGGTAACTTTTCAAAGCTGTCAGTCAGCACCAAAGAAGCCGTGGGGCTATTGTAGCTAGCTTAAATAATATTCTTCTTACTAACTCTAAAAATATAGGATTTGAAGCTATGTTTATATTTTAAATTGCCACTATCATTCTTGTTTATACCTCTCAGGTATCATTCTGGTACTAGTCTGGCTAGATCGTCTTTATGTATATTGTATAAAACTTAATCCCTTTTTACTGTTGCCAAGTGGTGGCAGACGCTCCTTCGTTCGAGTAGATTTCTAGAGTTGTCAAACTTAACGAAATGTTCTAACATCTGTCAGTTCCTTATTTACAAAGTGTTAATATCTATTCGTCCAAACGTATGTTTTCTACCTCGATAACGGAATACAGTTATCATTAATTAATTGAATTAAAATCTTTTCACTCATATGTAATTCTATATATTTTTGTTTACTTTTGAATAAAATTATTTGTTTTATTATTTTGTTATTATTTAGCACCGCGTCTTACTACCCGTTCGGGTTATACGCTTTAAGTAATAATTACGCTAATGGATTAGGAATTGGGAAGGTATGAATTTGAGGAAGTGAACCCGCATTTGCGTGGAAAATCATTTAGGAAAAACCACCCCCAGTTCACCCGACCGAGATTCAAACCTCGATCTCCCCGTCTTCAGAAGTCGAGCTCAACACGACTAGCGCGTTAGCCAACTACGCCACCGAGGCGGGTATTTTTTGTTAAACTTATATATATATATATATATATATATATATTTGTGATACATTTTTCTTCCCTAACCTTCATTGTTTATAACTTATGTAATTATGTAATAAAGATCCTCTATTTTTCTACGTGATGGAAGAAGCGACGGTTCATTTCCACATCCCTAGTGACGTAGCTTGTTTAGGAATTGCGTTTTTAGAAAAGGAGTCCGTTCGACTCCTCAACTAAATGAGTTTCGATAAACGATAAAGTCAATAATGGTAAATTGCACTTTCTTTCCATCTAAGTTTGAACAGAATTTTATTTCGTTACAGTAATATAAATAATACCTGCATCGGTAGGAACGCAAGTTAAAGCGTCAACCACGGCTGGGGGAGGTTTGACACTGACAAGGAAATCGGTGTTCGAACCCCGGTCGAGTATATTGAGGAAGGCTTTTACTTAAATTATTTATCACTGTCACTCCACGTAAATGTGGATACACTAAGACAACGATTGATTTGCCAACATATTTTGAAATATGGCAAACTACATCGCCTCCAATTGATATTATTGTGGTTTTGTGTTTAAAAAATATGTTATGTAATATTTAGCCCATATGGGACTAGTATGAAGAGTGGCTAAAACATTGATTTTAAATTGATAGACTATTATTTTGCAAAGTTTGCACTATCATGGACCTACTTGAATATCGCCTAACACAAGTGGGGAAATTTAGATAAATTTAATAAATCAAATATATAAAGCTATTTTAGGTAAACAAATAAAAACTTTACTGATATTTTCCTAACATCTTTTTAATGTTTCAACAATACGAAGTATGGTTCTTTCACGAAATTATGGTATCATTTTGTAAGGAAGAAACTTTTGGAAAAAAAAGAATTGCGGCCAACCTTGATAACATTTTACCACATAATTAATGTTATTTTATAGGTATTGAAAATATCTATCAACAATTACAGCTATAAATAAATGACTAGACGTATGAATACGTGAAAATAGTTCTAGTATCTTTTCAAGCTGTCAAATAAGGTTTTTCTTTAGAAAATTGGTCTGCACTTGATCTTACCTTAAGCCTACAATTCGCCATTTAGCAGTGTTTATGTAGGTACAATTCCCGAATGTATTCCGAATTAGTGACCAATCGTAACACTAAACCCTACCGATCACGCAGTGCCACTGCACTAATTTAGTGAAGACCATAATATGAGTTTTTTCTCGTTCTCCCGTAAGTTGACAGAGTGCAGCACTACTCAATCATATCACAGCGTCATTGTTAACGTCCGGAAACCTCAATGGCTACGATGCGCCCAATGAATGCCAAAAGGGGTAGGGTTTTCTCGCGTCGGGTTTTTGTTTTTATTCGTTCTATTGTTTTCTTCCTCTTTTTAATTTCTCTCCACATCTCGGAGAGAAAGTACAGTGATCTTAAACAAATGTAACTCGAGATTTTGATAAAATTGACGTTTCATAACCACCAGAAACCGAAAAAGTGGTCCTAGTGCTGCCGTCAATCTGTCTGGTATTAGGACTAGAGACGAAACCAATTTACTGAGCGGACTAAAGTTTTGTGCCTATTGTTTGTTATAAGTTTCCCCAGAGGGGTTTTTGGAATTAGCTATCCATCCTTAAAATCAGGGGTAGTTCACTGAAGAGCAAAAGGATGAAAAATACATTTATTTTCTCAAAATCCGCTATAATGGTTTTAGTTAAATTTTGTATCCAGGCACTGTTTAGTATTACAAACAAGGTAAATTCTCATTTCCCAATAAAATTACTTTGAGTGTACTTTACATCAGATGAAATTTCCGCAACTATTTCAGTTATACAGTAACATATCATTGTAAACTATAATATTAATATTTAGCACCGCTTCTTACTACCCGTTCGGGTTATACGCTTTAAGTACTAATAACTCTAATGGATTAGGAATTGGGAAGTTTGAATTAGAGAAAGTGAACCCGAATTTGTGTGAAGGGAAAGTGGAAAACCATTTAGGCAAAACCACCCCCAGTTCACCCGACCGAGATTCGAACCTCGATCTCCCCGTCCTCAGCAGTCGAGCTCAACACGACAAGCGCGTTAGCCAACTACGCCACCGAGGCGGGTTGTAAGCTATAGTTTTATTAATAATAAAAATATTTTGTTTGGAATATATTTCTATAAAACCAATCATTTCTGAGCTATAAGCAAATTCTATGAAGGTCTTTGAAAATTGAAATAGGTTATATGTTCTTTGGTGGACAAAGTTTGTTCGTTCTTTTGTTTGTTTGATGTTTCTCTATTTTCTGTAACATTGTAGGGCTATATTAATTCATTCATTCTCTTTGGTGGAGTTTCTATGCAACAATGTATATTATTTTTTAGTTTCACAAATGTTACGAGTTTTTAGTAAATAGCTCTATTTTAATATCAAAGAGAAAGAAAGTCTCTGCGATGCACCATACTTTTCATTCCTGCGTTTTTCTGCGCTACATTTTGGGATTCAGCTTTATTTGCTTTCTCATTCCGTTTACACTACCGCTCGGTTTGCTTGCAGTTAGAATACCCGTTTCATGAATTAGGGAATTACTTTACCACGGACAGACATTTTACAGCGTGGTTTACTACTAGTGAACATATCTCTCCCTCCTGCCAGTTTCTGAGTAGTTAGGGAGGGTCAATATTAGTGTGGACTCTAGAGAACCATTGTTTGTTCTCAAGCGGTATCTAAAACATTCGAGCGCTTGTGAGTGAGCTAAACTTGTCTATTACCCATTTACTGTAATTCCGGGCGTGGTGGTTGGGTGTGTACTTTATAATAAGGTGGTTTTGTCTATATGTGAACTATCTCATAACTTAGGAGCTTATAAAAACACGTGTTTGCAATTAATACTTTGAATCTGTTCATATATACCCTATCGTTTTCTATTAAAAAAAAATAACTGTGTGTATAAATGAACCTTAACTTTTTCGTACATTTTTGTATGCAGGAAATGATCTAATTGTTATCTCTTGATTAAAACACCTTTTTTTCTAAAAATAAACATGTTTGGGGACCGTCTCTGATATTTTCCCAAATACAAAAATAACTTTTACATATTTATTTAGGTTTATCCTGGTTATACTAATCAATCATTAAAACTTTCATAAAAATGGTAGATGTTTTTGTACAGCAATGAATGTATTAGTGAAATTCCCCAGCAATGGTTATTTTAGAACAAAAGTTGGTTAATCAAGTATTACTTTCAAAAAAAACACCAACTTAATTAAAAGGATTAAAAACTTGCTCGTACACCCTTAAAAGAAAGTCAGACACCTTAGCTCGATCAATCAATATTAATCAATCTTTCTACAGAGATAAGAGTCTTTGTTTCTATTATTGGTACTCTGTATTGTTTATCATCGTGGTTCTCCCTTTTACATTGATGCCTTTACAGTTAGGAAGCGTATTATTATTAGCGCCGCGTCTTACTACCCGTTCGGGTTGTACACACTTGCGCTAATGTGTAATGGTAGGGTGATTGCGAGATGAAATGGAGGACCCACAGTTTAGCGCGGGATCCGAACCACGGTGGAGGCCTGGCATTCCTCATATTCACAAGTTGTGATTAATACACGTCTTGTCAGAGGGGAAGGAAGGGTTTGGCAATCAGATAAATCTGTGCCGAGATCGAGGGTTAAACCCCGGACCCCTTGCACAGAAGTCTGACACCTTACCCCTAGAACATCAGCTCATCGCTAGGAATCTGAATGCTGTATTTGTTATGAAATAAAATTGGTTTTTAAGTGTAATTTGGTTCAGAAATTGCTTTTCAAATATTCTTAATTTAATCAAAAACTTAAATTTTATCAAATAACCACCATCGTTATCAGGCTGAAATTATATCAAGGTTTTAATTGTAGTATTTGCTTACATCGTGTTGATGATTGTTGCTAGTTCATGACTTAATCAAACCAACGATTCTATTCGAGGATAACTTTTTTTAAATTTTGTAACATTACATTGCATAATGTTACAATAGGACCCATCCCATGCTAACATTAACGCATATCTCTCAGTGAATCATACTACCCGCTCCAATAATTACGACACTATTAGGATCCCTATAGTGGTAATCTTCTCTGTTGTAGTTCACGTAGGTTAATAAGACATGATAAAACAATGCTGAACAATATATTTAAATACATAATACAATTCAATATTAATAGTCTGTTCATGTACCTACCAATTGAAACTGCTTACACTAATAACCCGCAAGGCTGGCCTACACCTGGCGTCCTAAAGTGACGAGTGGGTCAACTGAGATACGATGTGTCACTCCGCACTCCGATTCTACTGGCGAGTAATGAGCCGTGCAACTTCTAAGACAACTAGAGAATAACTATTCACCTGGCCTCTGGTGGTAGGATTATGAACTACCTTCAAAACATCGGATGATTGAAGAAATAGGCTGAAATTCCGATGGAGCAGTATCAACAAGGTGTACGTCACTTTTTGCAGACATCATTGACGTCACCCAGCGTGTGTTTTGTTCTCCCACCTTCCCTCCCTTGCAACGAAACCCTACTATATAATGGGCTGCGCAAGTATGCCAAAGTTGACTATCTGGATAGCTACGATCGACGACAGACCATTGTCTTGGGCCTGGAAAATGGCAGGATAAACATGTATATTGTATCGGAATCGTAACTGTGGCGATTCGTATATGGACTCTGATTTATTTTCAACTCTTAGTTTTTTTGTATATAAAACTTTAATATTCTTTTTCTAAATCTAACTGTCTTAATATGATCATTCTATTTAGTATGAAACTCTATATTTTTTATGTCGCCACTTTGGCGCTAGAGTCTTTTTAGAGTATTCATTCATGTAGATAGCCACAACTATTAATTGTTTTAAAATTTGAACGAGTTAAATTTAATATGTTTGAAATTGTGGATAATTGTATTTATATTTTCTAAACATCGAGGTAACATTTCTTGTATTGTTTACATATTGAATTATCGTAAAGTGAAGTAAAGTAACTATTATTATTATTATTATTATTATTATTATTATTATTATTTTAATATTAAATATGACTTTAATTAACCTTTGCACATGTAATAATCTATTTCCTAAGTATTTCCTAAGTTTGTCCTAATATGACATTTGCATTATTGTTTATTGATGTAAATATGGTTTAGGTTCCTAGTTCTGAGTCAGGATCAGATAGTCCCGGGGGAATTTGACTAAAGTCTGTTAGCCAAACTCTCGCGTTATGTAAACTCCGTTGTAATAGTTTTACTAGTTAAAGTAACGTAATTTAAAGCTTCATTCTTTGTATATAAAGAAACGTTTGTAACAGTTTCAAGGTGCCCATTAGGGCCTTATATAAATCTATTGTATTAAATTCAATTCGTAATGTTGTTGTGTCTCATATAGACTGAACCATCAGAATAGTGATTGTATTTCAAGTTTGTTTCTTTCTAGTAAATATACCTGCGCAACTTTGATGATATAAAGTTGTTGTCATTAAGTTTGGTTTTCAACATAACTCATTACGATATAATGAGACCATGTACTGTTTTCTGCGCTCTTGTTACTGTTTTGAATAAACCGCTCAAATTGTTGATTTTAAATATGGCTAATAATTTCCCTTGTCACTTGTTCCTTAGATTCACCCTCTACCTTTTATTATATTCACTGGTCGTGTAGTAAAAGGATTCAGAGGGGGTGTAACAATTTGAAAAACTCAGTTTGATGGGCGAACACGGTCCTCTTATGTTTGGATGTATACAAGGGTTGACACGCACCTTGAAAACTGGAAAAATCAAGTAAATCTCGAAATAAGAAATGTGATATTTATAAATTTGTGACATTAAACTGCAATATTTAAATTAGTAGTCCCTGCATGGAAAAAATGGTAATTTGCACTGCATAGACTTGTTCTCTCTTTATCTAAACATCGAGACATTAAGGTGGAGTGCTAGTGAGCGTGAGTTTAGGGCAGTATTTTTGCAGTTTTTTATAGCACAAACATCTTTTGGCCAAAATAAATAAAATATTTCTTTTATAGAAGCATAGAGTTTAGTTTTCTGCAACATGCTAATATCAACAGTTGTTGGAAATCTGTCATGAGCATGGCAGCATTTAGTGACAAACTTTTCTCTTCATTGAAAAAGTTTGTCACCAAATGCCGCCATGCTCATGACAGATATTCAACAACTGTTGATATTAGCATGTGCAGAAAACTAAACTCTATGCTTCTATAAAAGAAATATTTTATTTATTTTGGCCAAAAGATGATTTGTGCTATAAAAAACTGCAAAATTAATGCACTAAACTCGCTCTCACTAGCCCCCCGACTTAAGGCTACTTAAAGATAGTAAGATTTGTAAAATGAAATAATATTCATTGTTGCAGAAACAATATGAAAAAAATCATGACATTCAAACAAAGAGCATAAATGAAATGATATTCACATGATAATAATATAAACATAATACATAATAATAACACGTGTTGAGAAGAACGTAACACCGTTGTTCACCAAAGAGCATAATAACCAACTCCCAATTTCCGAGACCTCAGTTATTTAAAAAATATATTTGCCAATAGCTCGGAAACTATTGGTTTTATAGAAATAAATACAAAGTATATTGAACATTTCTGCTCATGTAAAGTACTCTAAAAGTAATTTTCATGGGAAAATAAAAATTGCCATTTTGTTTGTAATGTTAAATTGAAAGGACATTTTATAAAAAAACAAACAGATTTTTTTTCGGTCAAAATGTATAACAATTTACAATGTTATTTATTAGTATAGTTATTTTATAGTTGTTAATTTTGTAACCGTCGCAAAACTTTATTTCTATTTGAATTTGACTTTAGCTCTAATACACTACTTCTTTTTATAATGTAAACAACTTTGTCCTTAAACAATTCTGTTTAAGCCACCTAATAACATATCTCTGAAGTGGTTTTGTTATTTTACCGTCGTAAACCGTGGGTATGCGCTTGCAATAACACAGACCCCCCCCCCTACCCCCCTCCTACACACACATAATCAGTATTCTAGGTTTTGTCAAGAAGGTTTCAGGGTAGTTAAATGCCCGTAGAGAGGGGGGGGGGAGGGGGTTGGAGGGTGACTTGTGTATGTGACATTGCCCTTTGTAACTATGTAGCAATGCGACACAGGGACAGCTACTCGCCGTTCCAAACACATCAGCTCTTTTATAAAATGATTTTGATAGGAAGAAAGATTTAGAAAATACAAACAAATTTGTTGCGGTCAACAATGATACGATTTTACTATATTATTAGTATTGGGTTGTATTGATTATACCTATCAAAAGTGACAGCTGCAGAATAGTTGACTTCCTATATGAAAATATGAAAGTATATCGAGTAATTTTTCTATCTTTCGGGTAAGATTATTCATATGGTATGTTTGATCGTTCACCTTTATATATTACACCTCGTCTCATAACCATTCGGGTTATACACCTCATACCAGCTACGCGAGGTAGGAATTAGAAAGGTAAGATTTAAATATGAACCCGAATTCGTGTGGGGGAAGATTGAGACACGTCAGAGGGAAAACAACCCTTAGTACACCCGTCTGGGATTATAACCCTGACATCCCGTCTCCGGCAAATAAGACTAAAATAACGTGTTATGTATGCATTAAGAAACGTGATGCAGTTTACTGTCTATTTTATTTCTTGTACACAACGTCTTAGTACCTACTAGGGCTTTCATTTTTTTATAGGATCGATAAGGAAGTTATAATTAAGATGAAATGCACCATATTGTGTGTGGAGGGAGAGTAAGAAACTATTTATTAAAAAAAAACTAAGCCCGCCTAGTCGGGATTCAAACTTTGATCTCAATGTCGGCGACAAACCAAATAATATGAGTCTGATGAATTTTTCTACGCGCCTGCCTATGTGGGTACTTTATTGTTTTTGATTTAGGTCTGAATTTTGCTGTTTAATATTTAATTAGCTATTTAAAATATTTGAGTAAATTAAACAATTCCGAATTGTTATTATTAATCTATCTATAAACGCTATTAAATACCAAATCTAAGGGGTAAGGATGAGGAAGAAGTTCGTTTGAATGACATACCATCGCGCTACAAAGAGAAATGGAACATTAAAAAATAACATAATATAAACCTTACCGTCCATCAGCGGCGACCATTCGGCCATCGCTGAGAATAGTTTCAACTTGAATTATTCACACGTGCTCTTACGATACGTCCCAACCTCTATAGAAAGATAGACGCAGCCATTTTAATGTCGAATATAAATAAACTAGTTCCATTAAAAAAGCAATGTTGACTGAAAAGTTGATTTGACGTATTAAAATATACTATTTTGGTCATCCAGCGGAAATATCTACTGTCGGCCGGCCACTGCGCAGATTGAAAGTAATTCAGTCGTATTCATTTTGATATCCTCTCCTGTTTATTTAAAAACGTGTTTTCACCTTCCATTGTATAGAAATGAAGGGTGAGGGTAATTGACACCAAACGCTTGATACAGCAAACTACGCACCGTAAACTCTAGCACAAATTAATATTATCAATAGCTCATATCGGAGTTTCTGTTAGTCTCACGCATATAGGGCACCGTTTTCACTTTTTCGATTGTTCCAATGGCGGAATAATCGTCTTGAATGAAATAAATAGCCGAAAGTATTATTACTGCATTTTAGTGGGGATAGTCCCTCATAGATATCACATTCTGAAAATTGAAAAATGACACCTGGGCACGGGAATCGAACCCGGGACCTTCGGCTTAGTACGCCAATGCTCTTACCACTGAGATATCCAGGATTCGTCCCGTGCCCATGGTCATGGTCAGAATATGATATCTATGAGGAACTATCCCCACTAAAATGCATTAATAATAGTTTCGGCTATTTGTTTCATTAATATATGCAATCCTGTACAATTATATATATAATTGTCGAATGGCTGCAAAAATGCCAACTACCGAGTCGCTAATGGCTGCGTTGTCTGTGATCTTAGATAATCACATGTTTATAAGCTGACGACTTCCGCACGTCCATCTTAGACTCTGCCTTAAACTATGAGTGAAGAATGACCATGGGCACTGGACGAATCCTAGATAGCTCAGTGGTAAGAGCATTGGCGTACTAAGCCGAAGGTCCCGGGTTCGATTCCCGTGTCCAGGTGTCATTTTTCAATTTTCAGAATATAATCGTCTTGAAGTTTCGGCTTTTCATTGATTCAATGCACAGCCTTGTCCTTAAAGGATGGCGACTGCTAGCTCAGGGAGAGAAAATCCAGTCGATCACACAGTTTTAAAAAAATATTCTCGGCTGAAAGAATTTTATCCATAAATAAAAAAAAATGCAAATCTAGTTTTCATCTTTGATTATTAAAGTAAATAGAAACTTAGATTTGACAAATAACTTTCATAGGATAAATTTTGAGTTTGTCTACACTAATCTACCGAAGAACAAGTAGTTTTCTAAATTTATTTTTAAAAATGATGCCTAGTTATAAAGTTGCATCTCGTAACTTAACACCATATTTTAAGTGATATATAATCATTTTATGTAATTACAATGTAGGTTTACAATATGAACAGTCTTAATAATAAAATAGTAATTTATATATTTTAAATATTTAGCTATTGCGTTACGAATATTTATATTTAAAAAACTTAAATATTTATTAACTTATAACTTATTAACTTATAAGTACAAGTACAAGTACAAGTGCCTACAATCATCTACACATTAAAAAAACACGATATAATTAGCCTAAATAAATATTAAGAAACTTCATTGTCTAGTTTCAAGACGAAATGTATCACGTGTGAAACCTAGTTTTTTCAATTTTCCCCCCTTTTCCGCACCGATATTCACATGATCTAGGACTTCAGTCTCACAGTATATGGGATTTTTTGTGATAGAAACGTTTAGATTTGAATCTTATTCTAGTGTATTAATAGTAGTTTTAAATTTGTCTTAGCATTTAGACGTTCTCATTAGGTCTACACGCTAATTCGGGTGCATTTCCTCAAATCCCCTTTTAATACGTTCCACGTTGATTAAGCACTAAAAAACCTTGTATTAAGACATATAAACTAAAATAAATGCATTACCGCTTTTCACTTTATCTCGACACCTCGGAGAGAGAGTATTGTGATAGTAAAAAATTCAAACTCGATATTTTGATAAATGTCGACGTTTCACGGCCCCATGAAACCAAAAAAGTTGTTTTCGCGATGCCATTTGTCTGTCTGTCTGTTCCTCAGGCTAGAGCCGAATTTATTCTACAGATTGGGCTATAACTGGGTATCTGTGGTGATCATAAGGTTCCCCCGAGGGTTTTTGAAATTATATGTCCAACCCTAAATTCAAGGGTAGTTTACTGAATGGTAAAAAGAGAACAATCAATTTGATAGAAATTCGTTCTAACGATTTTGATTAAATGTTACGTCTAGACACTGCAAATTATTATAAACAAGATGACAACTCATTTTCTCATAAAAATGACTTTGAGGGTACTTTACCTGAGCGAAATTTTTCAATTTTCTTCATTTTTTCGCAACTATTTAAGATATGAAATATCTTCTCATTGTAAAGTTATAGTAGCCCTACTATTAAAGATACAAATTTATTATTTGGAATGTATTTATATAAGACCAATAGTTTCAGAGCTATAATCAAATATATATGTATACTTTTTAATTAACGTCCAAAAAGGATTTTTTTTTTAATTCTATACTCTTTGGTACAAATATATTTCTTTTCTCAATTTTCTTGTAACAGTGTTCCTAGTTCCTAATGCCATAGAGTAAGTTTTTATAATGTATATTATTTTATTTATAATCTTTGGTGTAGTGTCTCTATAACAATGTATAGTCCTATTATTTCGATTCAGAGATCTTACCAGTTTTTAGTAAATGTCTATTGTAAGAAAAAAGCGAGAGAAAGTCGGTGTGGTGTGCCCTGCTGTTTATTTCTCTAGAGATGCGTGATCTATCGCAAAACATTTTCGTGAGTATCGAATTATGGGAGACAGAAATCAGTTTATCAACACAGCCATCAGAGGATAGAAACATATTCTGAACACCTTCTCAGCATTCAAACCTGCATCTTCCGGTCATTGGCAAATCAGATTAGATGAGCCTGACATTTAGTCCGAGTACCCACCAATGTGAGTTCTCCATGGTAAACATATTTAATTTTTAAATATCCATTTACACACAAAATTTCAAATTAAATTAACTGTTTTTAATTTACCTTATTAAATTTTTTTTAAAGAAGAATATTATGGTGGTCTATGTAGGCTCAGATACCTTTAATACTTTTATAAAAGTATTTCAAACAAATTATATGCTTATTAATAAAATTATTTAAAATGAAAATTTTTTTCAGCCTGAGATTTTTCTTTTTTTAAATGTACACAACCAGAATTTAAATACAAGAACTCTAAACTTTGAGAATGTCATTTTGCAATCTCAGCCAAGTTGGCGGTTAGATAAATGTGAAAAAAATTGAGATATATTATTTCTATTTCACACAAACATATTTTTATTGGAGGATTGAATGAAGTGTCCTATGCAATAATATTTTTTTCACACCTGAAAACTTCTCCTGTTTAACGGTAACTTTATTTCAACAAAATCACTCTCAGAAGGTTGCAAATGAAGAGGGAGATAGCGTCCATTTTGTTTTATTATACTTTACTCGCCAGACAAGCCTTGTCTCGCACGATGTGAGGCTGATGAGTAGAATCCACCCGATATTCGATGGTATGACGTCAAATTTCGCAGCTCATACGTTTCAAAATCAGGAGTTTGCGAGATTGTGTGTGAGATGAGAGAAATACACTAGCGGCTCGCCACCCGCATGTTTCAAAATTAGTTTATCAGATTAGAGCTGCTAATTTGTCGTCATCATCATCATCATCATCATCATATTTCCACTAGGGTACGGAGTAGTTACTCAAATCATGAGTTTATTACGGGTTTTTATTTTATGTGTATAAATACTTTGGTTTTGAACTGTGTCATCTATGAATCTACATCTGAATAATAAAAACCTATATTATTAGTCTGCTAAACGTGAAAACTTAATATAGTAAAAATCTTATATTGAAGTGTAGATCCTTCACAAACCCGACCTGATTTCACGGGAGTAAGAAAATCCTAAGGGGCTTTCTAACACTTCACTGATTTCTTCAACCTTCCTAGGAAGCCTTTCTGTTTCAACGTCTTGTGTAGTGCGTTGTGCGCACTTGCGAAAGGAGAGGAGAAGAGTTAGGAAGAAATGTTAGCCCGCAGTGTAGTGGCGCCCTGGCGTCGCACGATGGCTGTCGTCACCTTCCCCTCCCTTTACAGACATCCTTTTCTCTCCTTGTACGTCGGTGAAACCTCGCAAGAGAAGCACTCGAGCCGTGGTTAAAGAGGCGGCGTAATTACGGCGCGCCGCCGCCAGACGGCAGCTCCAGCCAAGGCGATTAAGGTACTCCTCCGGGGACATTGATTTTGATACCCGGCTTCCACTGGGGGATATTCGATTGCGGTTGCTCAAAAGAGTGGATTGTAGTGAAGCAGTCAATCAACGCAATAGTGTTCAGTGAATTACATACAGTCTTAGTGAGTTTACTCTGCTTAGCAATACAATGTCATAATTATAATCTAGACTCGATTATTAACTAGTCCTTCATTTGACTGGGAAATTGGTTGTCTCCCGAAACTAAACTATAAATACGGCCCTCATTCGTCTCGTCAAACCCTATCTCTGAACTAATATACGGTGTGTGTGCAAGCTCGTGCGATTGCTTGCAACAAGACAAGCCGAATATATAAAACAAGTAATATCGTGTGAGGCTTAGCTTTCGAAATATGTGACACCGTGAACCTAGGTAGGGATACATATCATTATCTCCAGGTATGTAAGGTAATGACGGATATAATATGCAAAGATACATTATAACAAAGTGTGGGCCTCAGTGGTCTCGGGGCTAGGTGCTCGCTTCATGATCCAATGTTCGTGGGCTCATACCTAACCAAGGCGATAGATTTTTATTGAGCGATGAAAATCAATAGCACAGCTTTCTTTGGAGGGGAAGTAAAGCTGTCTGTCCTATGTCGATTGTGGCATGTATAATATCCCTGGAAGGTATGGGAAAATACTTCTCCGGCAATATGCGTATGCTCTTTCTCACTCACTCGTAGAAGTCCAGTGTGGAAAGCAACGGAAAAATATCGCACTTTCAGAATTTCTCTATGACATGCACTTTCTTCAAGATGGTGTGGGCAGCACTAATCGGCTGAAGGCCTGAGTGTATGTCTAGCCAGCTGCGGAGGGATGATAAGCACATCAGTATTACTCGGGTTGGAAACTATATACATAAAACAGAGTGCCGCCCATTTTTGTAGTAGGTGTTCTAAACGGCTTCATGACAGGTGGCATGCCTTACATTATGCTACAATGGACACACCGCAACATACTGGCATCGATGCTTACACAAATATCATGCAATCTCACTGTGAGATCGTCAATATCCATAAGAGAATTTTCATACACATGTTATTTCAAGTGTCTTCATAAACATATCTTATGGACTGCTCCATTTGACGATGTCACATCAGATGACGTTCGTTGTGTTCGGCCTAGCAACCAACCCTAATGAAAACCTTTAATTGTACCAGCTGGAACTTAATATACAAAGTTCTTGTATTTTATTTACTCGGAATGTTTTTCATCCCAACATTTATTGAACAAACAACTTTGATGTAAGTCCCAGATTGTATTCATTTGAACTATTACCACAAAGTTCTGCTTTGTATCCGCTTAAAATGGTCCCCGTTCTGGCACTTCTTAAATAACCAAAACAAATTAAAATACTAAATTGCATCCTCTTGGAATATTCTCCATTCTGACATTTCTCAAGCAAGCGACCTATGGTAAATAAAATCGCGAATAATACCCAATGGAATTATTTACAAATTGCAGACCCTACTTTATTCACTAAACGTCTGCTAGAGTTAGGCAAAACCACCAAACTTGGGATAGTTAGTTTCCCGGCACACTTCAGCTTGAGTGCGACAATATGTGTTCATGGTGGCCGCTGATATGGAAAACTGGGAATTTGGGAATTATTCTTACATTTTGTGCATCGGGGGGAAAAACACCGGTAAAAGTGCTTGAATTTATCTGTCTGTCGAGAATTCATAATAGACGACCACTCTAAATAGCTTATAGGTACAAACAAATTTCAAAGATTTGCTGGAGATTGACCACTCCTTATAGATTCTGACGGCATCCTATCTAGGAGAAAACTCCTTCAAATAGCGTTTAGAGGCATATAATTTAAAAAAAATTCAAGCAAAGATCACTCTAAATAGCGTCTAGTGGTACATCCAAATTTCAAAAAATATCCGAGGGAGCACCACTTCAAATATCTTGGAAAGGAGTTTAGTTTTTAAAATGTTTCCATATGAGGACCTTTCAAAATATATTCTATAGGGACATTACATTTTCAAACACGTCCTAGGGTTGAGTCACTTGGACTCCCCTTTGGCTTGGGGGATTCTCTAAACATTTCCTACCTCCCACCCCTTTACACAAATAGGGTTCCGCCGTAGCACATACTAGGCCCGCTGTTTAACTGGCCGAACACACATCACTCACTAGTGGAATGAAGACTTTCTGATCCAGATCTTGGTCTAACGCGCTACTATCGAAGTACACTAGACTGCCGATGACGGGGATATCGAGGTTTGAATCTCAGTCGGGTGTTCTGAGGGTGCTTTTTCCAAAAAGGTTTTCCACACAAATGCGGATACACTTCCTCTAAATAAAGCCTTCCTAGTTCCTAAAACCATTAGCGTAATTCGTATATAAGCGCATCACCCGAACGGGTTGTAAGATGTAAGGCTAAGAAAAAAAAATCCAGACCTTAAAAAAGTGCAATAAGGATGTAGAATAATTCCATGGTTCTACCTTTAGTAATTTTTTTGAGGGTGGAATTAGGAATAATATCTGTGGCTTTTAGCGAACTCTCCAAACATTAGATGGCTAGCTTTTTTTTTAAACAAAGATCCATTTTTAAGTAATTTAAAGTGTTTCAAGACATAAATGAAGTTGTAAGCTGTGTGGATTATGTAGGTCTCCAATAGTCTACTAACCTAGGCCTTGAGTAGAAATACTTATTAATAATACTTGCTTTAAGGGTTAAAATAGGGTGACGTGTTTAACACACACACTTACAAAACATTTGGCTCAGAATGATTTGTTCGAAGTCTCTTAACCAAAGGAAAAGCATTTTAAAACTTGCAAAAATATTTCTTTTTGTCAGTAAATCGGTAATTTTGCTGAAATTTTTAATTTAGAATTTTATTGGTCACCTTGTTGACCTTCAAGACATTATGTGGCCTAATTGATTTAAGCTTAGGCTATAAAACCATTTATGGATGGTTTTTATTTTCTTTTATGCATGAACTATATACAAAATATGGCAAAATTGGGGAAGTTAATTTCAGTATTTTAACGGAAAATTTAGATTTAATGTTTTTCAAATTATATATATGGACTTGTATCTATTTGTGTACTTCTTTGTAACCTGTAGGTTTGAATTAAATTTCTTCAAAATAAAATTATAATTTTTCCAAGATAACAAAATTTTTGATACCGCCACTTTATATAATAAAAAAAATATTTTTTTATAGTTATTTAAGATACATTTTTATATACATCCTGATTAAGTAAAACAATTATAAATGCCTCAAAGAATGTTCTTTATGAATTCATGAAGGCTGAGTTTCAGATTATAAAATATAGGCTTGCGTGAATTGTAAGTTGGTTTTCTTCACTGTGCATTTATACAATATTATATTCAGGGAATCACGAAATCTTGGTTTTATAAAACATGAACTAATGTATTTTTTTGTTGTGCGCCAGCTCTTACTACACGTTCGCACAATCCACATATTTATTATAATGGGGTAGGGGTAAGTAGGATGGTAGAAGCTTAGGATAAGTGTACCCGCTTTTGCGCCGACGGGAAGGGGCAAATCAGTAGGGATATAAGAGATACGGTTGTCCTGTTAATTTAAAAACATTTTAAAATCTCATTAAAGAAACTTACTATAAATTTTGGTTTTATTAGTATGTATTGAGACAGGTTAGTAGCGCATTAAATATTTTAGAGCCTATCTTGGTGTTTCTTACTATTTACTGTGGATACATGGATATATAAATCCAACTACAGTATTATGATTTTAAACTAGTATAGTTCTTTGATGGCATCTGAGGGCTGCGCAACAAACCATTGTAAGAAATGAGCTTAAAAGTATAGCTAAAATACATAAAAATGACATCCGTCTCTTATAACACGCCATGTTGAAATAGTAAAACACATAAACCTAAGATGGAGACTGCGCTTACCCAGGTTTTAGTGCCTTATTTTGACCTTCTAGTAAAGTAGTAAGTGCTAGTTGTGTTAGCGTAGACTGCTCCTAACAGTTCTTTTTATACTTTCTTGCGCTTGTTTCAATTTCTCTCCGTGGCTGTTCCCGGAACATAAAAGATTGCTTTTCGTTCTCCCCATATCAAATGAGAATGGCGGTGGCAAGCTTAAAACAGAAACAGATGTTTGAACATAGTGTGTATTTTGATTTCGAAACGGGAAATTTGATTTTTTTTTTAAACAAATACTTATTCTGCTTAGAAGCCGTTCAGGCCTATTTAGATGTATTTTTTGTTTTGTATATTAGAGGTTTACAAATAATGCCACATAAATAAAGCTTATTCATTATGTTAATTAATAATCTAAATCCTATTCACCATCACTTTTTGGTGCAAACAATAAAATAATTTTGATACAAAGTGTTCTTGGGCGAATCCGCCTCACATCAGAATTAAATAAGCGGGGTTACATTAATCATTTAAAATTAACATAAAATAAACTTAGAAAATAACTAGAAATCTGAGCTGTTTTGGTAATTTACTTTAAACATATTATTGCTCTGAATATTTTAATTTACACTTGAATAGACTCACATATATCGATTACGAGCTTCTGTGGATATAAGTGCTTGTTGAGTTGTACTTAGTCGTATGGTAGGGGGGGCTATTTGGGTCATTTCAACTTTAATTTAAGTTTTCACCTATAATATGCTTGCGAAACTTTTTTAACAGTTATTTATATCTTTATTCATATATTCTGAACCATACCTA
>CABFVX010000375.1:218908-255884 GCA_902151425.1 Timema shepardi
ATAATTAATAAAGAACATTATCAAGTGGAAATAACATTTTAGTAAAAACGTGGCGCTATTTGGATCAGGAATGGGGTTATTTGAATCACATATTTATTTTCATATTTTACTATGAGTATAGCCAGTTTAATTTTTTTTCTTGAAGATTAAGTATTACTAAATAATAATTAACTGTTTATACATTCAAACACAATAACACTAAACCAAACCGAGACACACCGTTCCATCAACTAAACTTTCACTTAACTGTCTGAGGTTGCCCGGCAAAATACTGAAACCCTTTTACGCCCCCCCCCTCCCTTCAAGATTACCGTTATAGGGTTAACCAGTTAGGTCAGTGTTTAACAGGGCTGTCTAATCTACAACTTACAACTATAGTACATCTAAGTATTTTAAACGAGACAGATAATAAACCAGCGCTATTCTTCAAGATTTTCGTACCAGTGAGACATAATGTTTGGTAGTTAATATGTTAAGTTTGTTTTAAAGATTGAATTTAAAAGTTTTTATTTTCAAATCCAACAACGACGATTGTTTAAAAGCCTATAATCTCATTCTACGAAGTGTCAAAAAGCAATAAATAATTAATGGTATATTCTAAAAATAAATAAAAACGCAAGAAAATAATGATTCGAATAGTCCCTTAAAAAGTGATTCAAATAGCCCCGGAAGCAAACTATTTTTCAATATAAAATAACTATATTGTTTTCCAATAGAATGCGCTCAAACTTCTTGGTGATGAGCCCAGAAGAATAAGCTATAGGTTAAAAAAAATTACTTCGAAATCAACAAATATAAAAGGGTAAGACCTTACAACGTAAAGACAATTATTTACATCACTAGGAAAAGTATGTCAATCTCACGTCTATTTATCTTGTAAAACAATTTTTTCAGCTATTTAAACGTTTAAAAATTATAATTTTTTCATACCAATTTACAGCCATTAGATCATTCAGTAAATTAGAAGAACTAAACATAAATAAATATGTGCAGAATAACTGCGCAGTAGCTTGAATCCTTATTTTGATTCAAATAGCCTCTTGATCCAAATAGCCCCACCCTATCATATATTTCATACATACGCTAGACATCACTTGAACCTGCCATCTTTAAAAACATAACCGAGACGAGCAGAAATGTGCTCGCGTCACTTAAAATAGTGACTGACCCTTTGAAAACCGTTTTTATCAAAGGTGCAGAATTGTTCTGAATATTAGACGCAACCCAAGTCAGTAATTTTACTGTAACCATCTATAATACTAGATATATGAGTATATAAGAGTTTATAAAACAAATATTTTCTTTAAACACCTGAGACAATTTTTACTCAATATCACTTTATTTCTTGTCCACTGGAGAGAGTAAAAACAGTCCGAAAATTGTTTCATATTCGATGGTTAGACCAATTTTAACATACGCTGTCTTAAGTTTAATTTACTATACAACCACAACCGATTGGCTCAAATTTCAAGTATATTAAGTCAGTTTAAGTATCATAAAAGCATGTTGTCGTAATCATCCTGATTCGTGTCAGGAAATCATCCCAATTTTGGTGTTTTTTCTGAACTTAAGTAGACGTTATTGAGTTGAGTATGCTATTTGTAGATATAATTCCAATGGATATAACTCGTCCGTCTCTATAAAATCACCCCGGACCGGATTATAATCATATTCTCACTGTGAACGACGACCAACTGCAGTCTGGGCGTAACGCTTTCCACGCGACGACCGCTGCATGTTTAAGAAAAGTGGTGACCTGCCGGTCTAGGGGTAAGGTGTCGGACTTCTGTGCTAGCGGCCGGGGTTCAATCCTCGGTCCCGGCACAGATTTATCTGATAGCCAAACCCTTCCTTCCCCTCTGACAATACATATTGTGAATGTGGGGAATGCCAGGCCTCCACCGTGGTTCGGATTCCACGTTAAACTGTAGGTCCTCCATTTCATCTCACAATCACCCTACCATTACACATTAGCGAAGTGCGTATAACCCGAACGGGTAGTAAGATGCGGTGCTAATAATAATTTAAGAAAATGTAATTTATTTAAATAAGCTGAGTAGTAATTGCAATTATAATAAACTGGTCAGAAAATTTCGATTGATTAAATAATATTCATCTGCTTTTTTTAAAACATAAGGAACCATTCTACATTTGTATAAGTTCCGCTTTATTACAAATCTATCATACAACGTTTATTTTGCTCATGAAAGGCCACTGTCTTTAAGACCTTTTTACTCCAAATTACATTAAAATAATAACTTGGCGAGTTTGTTAGGCCTTAGCTAGACATTTAAACCTGCTTCCTCGAGAGTAGCTTACTTAAAATAATCTCCCGCTGATTAATTTTGGTATTAACAAGGCTACACGATTACGATAAAACTATAAATTGCATTATTCACTTGACAGTGGCGATACCGGGACTAATTTAATAGTTTATTCAATTTTAAAATAATTAATTCTCAATTTTGTTGAATTATTTAAACGTACAGTAAAACTGTTTAATAGGTATTCATTCTATTTTTATATAAAGGATAATACAAAACACTGCACCTCAATGCGACGTTTAGTTTGAGCTGTATTACCTACTTAAGCGAGGTTATTCGTGGAGTGAGACGGGCTCCTAAGGACATTATTTTAACCAGAAACCTGTCTAACTTTACGTCTGACGTATTTCAGTTGATTGCGTGTTTGTCTGCTAAAATAAGGGTCTTGGTTTCAATTCCTGGCATGGATGAAAAATTTATCAAAGGTGAAATGTGGGTTTCTCCTTTCACAGTGATAAAATAACGGCCTGGCGCTGGTTGTTGTGTATATTCTAGACTTAAGTTAGTTTATAAAGCGTGCGCTAATATAATCAGTTAATTTTAAAAATGCACGTTAGATACTTAAAATGAATTAAAAGTTAAAATCCCCTTAACCCTACCAGACTTGTTTGCATGTAACATATCACAGATAAATAAGCTTACAAGAATATTTTCGTGTGTCTGGTATGCATATAATTTAATTTGTTTGTGACAGTGCGATTGGTTGTGTAGACTTAATTATTATTATTATTATTATTATTATTAGCACCGTGTCTTACTACCCGTTCGGGTTATACACACTTACGCTAATGTGTAATGGATGGGTGATTGTGAGATAAAATGGAGGACTTACAGTTTAACGCGGAATCCGAACCACGGTGGAGGCCTGGCATACCCCACATTCACAAGATGTCTTCTCAGAGGTGAAGGAAGGGTTTGGTAATCAGATAAATCTGTGCCGGGACCGGGGATTGAACCGCGGCTGCCAGCACAGAAGTCTGACACCTTACCCCTAGACCGGTGTAGACCTAAGTCAGTTGCTGCCCTGAATCTAGTATTGGCTAAAGCCTGACGGTCCAAGAAGTGCGGGAGGTACACGAATGGCGAATATTCATTCAAATATTTTGGTTCCGGGGGCCGGGGGGCTTTGCTTTGGGAACGAATCAAAGGAAGCGAATGTTCGCTACTAATCGGGGTAGACATTCGAAAGAAGTGTGTGAGGGCCACACAAGGCGAATATTCTTATATGTTTTATTCTGGCGAATATTCGGCCTAAACATTCGCGATTAATGTGGTACTTGCTTTAACCGCTCGCCCAACACGGCCGATCTCTTTGATCTGCACATGTCATATTTCTCTCTGCCGCGGGTACTCGTTTGTTCACCACACCATGACGGGCAAACAAACGGGTGATGTTGATTCATTCGAATTTTCTATCTAACGGAACACTTGGTTATTTGAAACGTGTTCAAAGCTTTAGAAGCAGTGGCTCGAAGTTACACTCTATATCGAGAAGGAATGTTATTTCTCTAGATGATGAAAACCCTTGAGGTGCGTGTTTTTCCTCGTGAGTGTGTGATGGTAACTGTCAAGGGGACAAGCGATGTCAGTGTCATGGATTTTAAATAAACCTTTTTCACAAAGAAACACAGAAAAATTATTTCCAAAGGAAAAATAAATGTACGACACAGTCGAAAAAACCTTCTCATATAACTTGAAAATTTTGTTACAAAAAATTGAATTTCAGTAAACTACCCTTAACCATGTTTCCCACATAAACACAGACAAATCCTCTTGTTAAACACAATATACACTATTATTATATACATTTTAAGCAAAATGTGTTCAAATATATTGAGCAAATTTCAAATTTAAAAAAAAAATCTGTGCTTTGTAAATTACTCTCTAATTAATTTTAATTTGTAACAAATAAAACCACAGTATTTATCATGAATATCATGTTTCGTTTTAAGCTAAATCTTCAACACCATTTTCGAAAGATCTCTAATTTTCTCAAATTTGTTGTATTAACTACTTTTAGATTAATTTACTTTAGAAGAATAAATATGTATTATCATTTATCATGTAAAATATAACCCAAATATTAATTTTGAACTAAATCATTTTATGTATTTTCAAAACATTTATAATTGATCAAAAATCAGTGATTTGTAAAATACTGACTTATAAAATTAATTGTTTAGAAAAGAACAAATATATAAAATTATATATATATAGAGAGAGAGCTCTATTAAAAAAATATATTTCAGATTAGTTTTACCCAGTTTGGACCGAATCATTATAGCCATTTTTATTTTCGAAAAAAGTCAACAGTAAACTAACCTTAAACGAATTTCCCCTCGAAATACAGTTTTATTTGTAATGTCAAATAATCCTTTGGATATTAATTTTAAACAAAATCTTTAGTCACGTTTGTAATAATTTAATCTTTCAAAAATCAATTATTTACTAAACACTAATTTTTACCTTAAAACCAACTACATGGTGTTATTTGGAAGGTCAAAACTACCTAGAGATATCCATTTTAAACAAAATCATTAGAGCCGTTTTTGGAAAATTTGAAATTGAAAACAATCACTTATTTGTAAAGTCCCCTTAATTTAAGGGCTAGGACTCAAATTTTAAAAAACTGTTTAGAGGTACAACCATAAAATATCTAAATATCAAGTTTGAACAAAATATTCCATCTAACCGTTTCAGATCTGTGGCTAGGGACAGATAGAATTGTAAACTACACCTTTTTTTTAAAAAAAAAAAAAGCACATACAGTGGTAGAGCGTGATGGTAATTGTTGGGTAAGCTTAGTCATGAACACTCATAAAGGGACACACTTAACAATGTCAAAAATGGGATTTTTATGGAGTTATATAATACAGTAATGGCAAGCTATTACTCCTAATACTTAATATTCATAATAATAATAATATCATTTATTTTTGATTCTAGCTTCGGTGACATATCTAATTTTTGTCTTGCTCTTTTACCTTTTAAATTCACTTTTCGTTCAAAAAACAAAGCCGCAGAAAAATTATTTAGTAAAAAGTCAATTGAATCGTCAGAGTCATTGTTGATGTCTACAGCGTCTCCAATTTTTTTCTACGGTATACACACTAATTCATTAAACATTACTGATATAGGCTATATATATGTATTATAATATTAAATTTAAAACACCTCAATAAAATAATAAAATGTAAGTCGTAATCCTCAAACTAAACTAATCTACACTGAAATAAACCTTTGAAAAACACTCCGAATGATCAGAATGTAAGATTCACAGTGGGGGGATAGCCTGCTTACGGTTTGCCTTCAGTGGCTGAGATGAACAGCTTCGCGCGCATAACCCTCCATGGCTTCCTGCGGGCCTGATTATCCGGGTGCGTTAGGCTGGGGGGTATCAGCTTAACTTGCTCTTCGCGCGCTTGCCAAAATGTCACTACGCTTTAAAACTGACCATTCGAATTTCAATTTTACATCTGTTTTATGTATAGGGATGTTTTATCTCCTTTTTAAAAACATGTTGGGATAGCTGAGCTTATCCAACCTACCCTGACGCCCCGAGATACTGGTCACACACAACTTAAAGATTCATCATTATCTTTAGGTAGAAAAGTTTATTGATTGTGGTACTTTCTTTCTAGTTGAGAAATTAAAACTAAAGATTTTACGGCATGACATGCTTTAGCATTGTTAAATGTTTAAATGGTTTTTCATTGATTTCTATTTATTTTCTAAAAAAGGTATTATACTTATACGTTTACTATCTGAATCGACAGCTTATATCAGCGAATGACTTACAAACTAACTCTACTCAACAACAGGTAGAGCATCAAGCCTTATAACCGTCAATGTATCACTTTGAAAGGAACAACCTCCATTTTACCCATGATCCTCCCCACACGCTCATTTTGGAAATCCAAACGAGACCCTTCACCTAACAGGCAATTATGCTATTAATTGAGCTTAGGATTCAAAAAATCTAAAATATGTTAAGTCGAAGACCACATATGTGGTTTTTGAAGTGACTTAAAAACTAATAAGTTAATTAGTTTGAGTTTTTCTATTATTTATTTAATTAAAACATGACATTTTTGCATTAGATATTTACTAGTTTCGAGCACTATCTCTACATTTAGTTTTCTTAGGTCTGCATTTTACTACCTGTTGGGGTTATACGCTAATGATTTTATGGATGAAGGAATTGTATTTATAGGAAATGTACCCGCATTTGCGTAAAGGGAGAGTGGGACACTATTTTTGGCAAAAAAACTTCAGTATGCCCGTCCGATATTCAACCTCAATCTCCTTGTCATTGGCAGTCTAGTCTACTATGAGAGTAACGCCTTAGACCATGGGGCCACTGAAGCAGGTCACCTTTAGGCAAACTAAGTTTCAAAAATTCATAACTATTAAATACCGCAGATATTTCGAGCTGCACCGTACATTTTTGTTTAATTTTTTTTAATCGCTATATTCCACTATTCAATCAATTTTTATACATATTCAACGTCCATTTTCCAACTGACTTATTATTTAAGCACATGAGTTAAAAAATAACTTTATTCTAGAACATAGACAAGGCCTAGTTGCCCTGGACGTCCATATATTGAAAGAAAAAAGGAAAAGCCTAGTTCAACTAATGACAAGTTTTTCGACCATGCCATAAATAGAACCCGGAACTTCCAACTATTTATATGGACGTGCTACAGATTGAGCTAAGATGTCGAACTCATTACACAAAAAGCTATTTATGGGAAAGAGTTTTTATTTAGATGACCTACATACGGTTATTTTAGTTTTTTTATTGCTATATTTTAATTTCCAGCCTCAGCCAGTAAGTGTAATGTGTGAGATCGTAAAGTACTGTTTTAATGCCCATAAATCTTCATGTTAGAACTTTGGGCGCTACGCTTGATTGAATGAAGGGGGCCCGAGGGGAGAGGGGTAGATCAAATCTCGTCATTGAACTAAGTGTTATGCGGCTCGTAAAACTCACGAGTGTTTCTGGTTATTACTGTTGCTCTTTCTCCAAACTATCATTTCCTTTCTTTCCCCTTCCACTAACAGAAAACGACAGAATTTTAGTGTTTTTGTTTTATATCAACACAGTAACACTAACTCTAATTAGGGGTAAACAAATAGCAATAGATAGCTAAGCACCAACATGCTCAATTCTCATTTCACCCGCATCGGTGGTCGCATGGTCCAACGCAGACCTGGCACAATTGTATTGCTAAAGGACTGGATTGGAAATGTAAATATAAGAATGGGCCTCAAAATAAAATACAATTTCTTTGGAAGAAGCAGTTTATGATTTAAATGTATGTACATATTATTAAAACATACATACATACATTTCTGATATCGCCACGTCTTACTATTGTTCATGTTATACGCATAGGCCTATATGATAACTACTCTATTGAGGCATTCTATAGGTGACCCCCACATTAGCATAGAAGGAGAGTAAGAAAACATTGAGGAAAATCCACCCCTAGAAGACCCGACCGGGATTCCAACCCTGATCTCCCCATCTTCAGCAGGATAGTCTAACACGTGTGTGATGGCTTAGAGCCTTAGACCATTTGGCTACTGAATCAAGTAAATATATATAGGGGTCTATATATATATATAAACACAACATAAAACAGGAAGACATATTGGCTTTAAAAATAGATACCCGCCTTGGTAGCGTAGTTAGCTAACGTGCTAGTTTCTTGTTGAGCTAGACTGCCGAGGACGGAAAGATCTAGGTTCGATTCTCGGTCGGGTGAACTGGGGATGGTTTTTCCTTAATGATTTTCCACTCTTTCTCCACACAAATATGGGTTTACTTCCTCTAAATTAAACCGTCACAATTCCTAACCCATTAGCGTAAATAAGTAAGCGTGCGTCTATAAGCCGAATGGGTAGTAAGACACGGCGCTGTAATTAAATTAAATTATAAAGATAAGTTAATTATTTTCAAATAAAACAGATATTACTGAGATTAATACAATTCTTATATAACTTTCATAAATTTTTTTTATGTCAAGTGTAGGCCTAAATTTAGCAGTTGAGATTCTTAAAACTACTTTCAAGCCTAACTGTTAATCAGTGTGTTGACTATAAAATGTGTGTATAACCCTCTTTTTGGTAGGAAGAACATAATCATATAGTTACTAAAGTTACTAAAACAATTCTACTATATTCATACATCAAGTCATGTTATTTACAGCTGTCACTTTTGATAGATAGGCCTATTATCAATTTCTGTAAAATAACATAAATAGTAAAAATATCAAATGTTGGCCGCAAATAAATATGTTTTAATTTTTTAAACTGTTCTTCTAGTCACAATCAGGATAGTCTATCCTTCAATAAGAGTATATTTTAGATTGTGGTATTTTTAGCCAACTTTTCTCTCGTATAGGGTATATAGTTATAGTTTGTGGGCCGCATACAAAAAAGTGATTGGCCACATGCGGCCTGCGGGACATAGTGTTCCCAGGGCTGGCCTTACGTGCTACTCTCGTTTTGCTCAGCATTTCTGATTATAGATGGATACGGGTTCGAATTCTAGTCATGTTTACGTATTTTTTTACTAAATGATTTGCCATCCTTTCTCGCAAATGCTGGCATATTCCTCTCAGTTCTACCCTTCGCATCATTACCCTAATAGTGTAAATATACAGGTCGCCCAAACTAGTAAATAACCTTGTTCCAACAAAAATGTTCTCATACGTGAGGTCAGGGATCAATTTCCGAACAGATTTTTACTATCTCACTATCTTACAGGTAGAGAAAGTAGGCCCTATTGTGATCGTAAAAAAAAAAATATAACTTCAGATTTTGATGAATCTTGACGTTTCATGATTCCCCAAATCCGAAAATGTGGTTTTTGAATTTCCGTCCGTCTGTATGTATCTCCAACTAGATCCTGAACTATTTTACCGATCAGACTAAAACTTGATATCTTGGGTTTTCATAGTGTGGCCCCGATGGGTATTTTAAATTGCATATCTAACCCTAAAATTAAGGGTAGTTTACGGAAGAGCAAAAAGAGCAAAAGTCGACTTTCTCAAAACTGGCCCTAAAGATTTTTAATACATTTAGTTTCAAAACATTTACAAATATTCCAAACAAATTGGCTACTCTTAATATTTTGGCAAAATGACTTCAAGGGCTCCAGTCTGATGCGTACAATTTTCAAATCTATTTATAATACAAATGGAGGCCTGGTGGTCTAGGGGTAAGGTGTCAGACCTCTATGCTGGCGTCCGGGGTTCGATCCTCGGTCCCGGCAAATATTTATCTGATTGCCGAACCCTTCCTTCACCTCTGACAAGACATCTTGTGAATGTGAGGAATGCCAGGCCTCCACCGTGGTTCGGATTCCACGTTAAACTGTAGGTCCTCCATTTCATCTCACAATCACCCTACCATTACACATTAGCGTAAGTGGGTATAGCCCG
Source organism: Timema shepardi (assembly GCA_902151425.1). NCBI lineage: Eukaryota > Metazoa > Arthropoda > Insecta > Phasmatodea > Timematidae > Timema > Timema shepardi. Next base: position 228,687 of record CABFVX010000375.1, read on the forward strand.
AACGGGTAATAAGACGCGGTGCTAATAATAATATTTTAGATACCAGTACTAAATAACTTATCATTGTAAAATTGCAGTATGCTTAGACCCTACTATTAAAAATAAAATAAATGGTACGGAACTCCGCACGTACTTTCTCGCTGACTTTCTCGTTCTATTGTTTAAAAATGGACATATTTACTCAAAACTCGTAATATATGTGAAACGAAATAATATATACTAGCAAACCCAAGCATAAATTGCATTATACTTATGTAAAACTTTTTTTAGTCCTGGTTTTAAATTTTATAATTTTGTTTTTAAAGAATTAATGTCCTCATTTGTATGTTTGGACCGATAAAAAAAGATCAGTATTGGGTCCATAAGGGTCAACACTTCGTATTAAAATTTCAACTTCCGTTTAAAACTTTCGATATTATATTAGGTGTTGCAAATCTTCATGCCATCGCATTGCTATTAAATTTCTCATTTATAAATGTTGACTCATAAAAAATGTTAGTATTGACTATTGAGTCTAAAATGGATATAAATCATTGTATCACAAACATATCTCCTAAAATTTTTAAGGAAAAACAACATAAACTTTTAGAGACTCACTTATATTTAATTATTCTATGGCATTGGAGAATGTATTTCGTTAAAACTCAAGTAGTATCTTTTTACAACTAAATCTCACAAAATTGTATTAATATATTTGCCAATATCTCAGTTAGGCTACGGTTGGTTTTATAAACACATATTTCACATAGATGTTTACTTTCTCGCCCTAAAAACCCTAAAAAGTGGTTTTCGCAATGCCTTCTGTCTGTCCGTCCATCTGTTTGTCAGTCTGTACCTCGGGCTAGAGCCTAACTATTTTGCCGATTGGGCTAAAAGTTGCTATCTAGGGTTTTCATAGGGCCAAACCGAGGAATGATTGGAATTGGATATCCAACCCTAATATTAAGGTTAGTTTCCTTAAGAGCGAAAAGAGAAAAAATCAATTTTATCAAAATCGGCTAAAGCGAGTTTGATTAAATTTCATTTCTAAGATTTGACTAATATGACAAACCTAATGGCTTCTCCCAACTTTTCGTCAAAATGACTTTAGGGGTCCCGGTCTAACCCGTAAATTCTAATTTTTAGTTTTATCTCCGGAAGTCTTTGAGATATGAAATCACTTATCATAGCATCCATGTAGATCTAATTATATGAAACATATTTTACTTGAACTATATTTTTATAAAACCAAAAGTTTTCAAGCTATACACAAATATATTTCTTTTAACTTCGCCAATACTTTAAGGTAAAGTCTAACGACCGTCAAAAAAATCCATCCCGAGATGTTGATGGATGTCGACGTTTCTTGACCCCTGAACTCTAAAAAAGTTGTTTTTGCAATGCCGTCTGTCTAACCCTAAAATTAATAGCTGTTTACTAAAGGGTGAAAAGAGGAAAATTCTGTTTTCTCAAAATCGGCTATAACGATTCTATCTCTCTAATTTAGTCAATAACTAGGTCTACTTCGGGGACCCAATATCTATTTTTTTATTGATTCGAATATACAAAATATGACGTTAATTTAAAAAAATAAAACTATAAGATTTAAAACCATGAGTCAAAAAGTGTTTTACATAGGCCTTTGTGTAGCGCATTTTTTTCTCAGGTTCGCTAGTGTATATTATATTACGAATTTTGAGCAATAGAACGATCAGCATCCTTCTAATGGCTGATTTTTTAAGCAATAGAACGAGAAAGTCCGTGCGGAGTTCCGTACCATTTCTTTTTAATGTACAGAAATGTCATTTTTATTATCACTTCAGATGAATGCTAGTTTATTTTCTTTAAATCCTCTACATCACGACCCGCCTCGGTGGCGTAGTTGGCTAACGCGCGAGTCGTGTTGAAGCTCGACTGCTGAGGACGGGGAGATCGAGGTTTGAATCTTGGTCGGGTGAACCGGGGGTGGTTTTTCCCAAATGGTTTTCCACTCTCCCTTCACGCAAATGTGGGTCCACTTCCTCTAATTCAACCTTCCCGATTCCTAATCCATTAGATTAATTTGTACTTAAAGCGTATAACCCGAACGGGTAGTAAGACGCGGTGCTAAATAATATTATACTCTACATCATCGTGTGACCTTGAGCGTAAACTGACAGTAAGGTTTGTTCTAAAAGAAAACTATATTAAGGGCGTTGCGAGCAAATCGTAACGAATCGACTTTTGGCCGAAACTCCTCTTTCACCGGCCGTAGACCCTCTCTTCCTCGCCAACACTCCCCTCCAAACAACCAGGCAAGCAAACAAGCACCAGCTCGAACCCTGTGATTTATTACTCTTGTGTCTGCCTGTCCCTTATCCCCCCTCTCAGCTACACTTCTCCCCTCCATCGTCCCTTCACAAGCTCCTGGCCACGCCCTCTCTGCCATGAGGCAGGATATCCTCCTGTTGGGAACACAGCGTCGCATCTGACATTTCAACAGTCTGTGTTCCTCTTTCTGCACAGGCACATCTACACACTATTTTCAAACAAATATGGTACTAAAGGAAATCTACAGATTCTTAAAGTCATGAAATCAAGATTTTGTCATACATTAAATAATATTTAATAATAATAATAATATTTAGCACCGCGTCTTACAACCCGTTCGGGCTATACGCTTTAAGTACTAATTACTCTAATGGATTAGGACTTGGGAAGGTTGAATTAGAGGAACTGAACGTGCATTTTCGTGGAGGGAGAGTGGAAAACCATTTAGGAAAAACGACCCCCAGTTCACCCGACCGAGATTCGAACCTCGATCTCCCCGTCCTCAGCAGTCTAGCTTCAACACGATAAGCGCGTTAGCCAACTACGCCACCGAGGCGGGTTATACATTAAATGAATTAGACCTTTCTATCTTTCAGCTGATGAATCTTGTGAAGCTGTTTATTCCTTCACGCCTTACCACCTTATCAGGCTATATTGAGAGACAGAATTTAGATTAAATGTACCCACATTAGAGGAAATAAAAAGTTCACACGTTCTGAGATAACTCCTTGATCTCGCAAATAAGATTTTTTTTTTGCGGGTATTGCATCTTACTACCCGTTTGAGCTATCCTCTTATTAATTCCATTTATGAGTTAAGCATGAGGAAGGTAGAGTTTGGATTTTAAAGAATATTACTTCTATTTGCGAGGAGGTAGAGAGTATAATTGTTATGAAAATCTACCCTCAATAAATTCTACCGTGAATCAAACCTCTATTTCCCCTTCGCCAGCAATCCAGTCTGATCTAATGCAAGAGTGACACGTTAGACCATCTGACCACCTATGCGAGAAGCCACCCCCAGCTCACCCGGCTCAGATTTGAAGCTTGACCTCCCCGTCAACGATATACCAGAAAAGATGATTGAAAAGCTCGAAATTCGTTTTGAGTGCTTGCTGTTGCAGGCGTAAGGTGGGGATGTAGGGTACACGATAAAAAGTAATTATTTTTGTAAATCAATTATTTCTACAGTAGATTATTATTATTATTAGCACCGCGTCTTACTACCCGTTCGGGTTATGCGCACTTACGCTAATGTGTAATGGTAGGGTGATTGTGAGATGAAATGAAGGACCTACGGTTTAACGTGGAATCCGAACCACGGTGGAGACCTGGCATTCCTCACGTTCACAAGATGTCTTGTCAGAGGTGAAGGAAGGGTTTGGTAATCAGATAAATCTTTGCCGGGACCGGGGATTGAACCCCGGCCGCCAGCATAGAAGTCTGACACCTTACCCCTGGACCGCCAGGTCACCCGGTTCTACAGTAGAAACATAGAGTTTAATTTTCTTCACATGGTGAGATCAACAGTTCTCGAATATTTGACAAGGGTGAACTTGAAAATGAAAGCAATTTTCTCTTCATTTATAAACTGGATATTATTTAATTCTGCTATGCTCATGACATACATTCAATAACTGTTTATATATATCTGCATGTGAAGAAAACTAAACTCTTATGTTTCTACTAAAGCAATATTTTATTTATTTTGGTCAAAAAAAAATTGTTTTGCTTTAAAAACTTAAATGCCTCTATGGTAACGGGTTTGACTTACCGACGTGCAGGGAACCTAATTTGCCTTAAATTTGAATATTCAATGGAGGTTAAAATTTTGACTAGTGAGTAAACCGATCATCCAATTAAAAAATAGTTCAAGCACATCTAGGATGCTTTGTCTCGAATCTTGGTGGTGTTAAATATCCTTTTTTCAAGTGTCTGTGAATTATTTGTGTACGAATAAGTAGTTAAGTTACAGTGGAATTATCCCTTCTTTGGTTTTACATGACCGCTAGCAGAAGCTAGCAGATGGTATCAGTAATACCAACATTGTCTGAAAGTAACTTTTGTCAACATATTTGGAAATAAATATTATTTACTAATTACTACTATTATTATCATCACTAAAAATATTACCAATCACTTTTAGCAATACTGCCCCAAAGATCACAGCATAATTTTATTTTCCATAATCAAATTTAAGAAGAAAAAAAAGTCTAGTAAATTCATTCGAGTTTTAACTCTTGTGGTAATTACAGGTTAAATAGAGCCTGAAATTTTACATTTAATGGTATTATATTCAGTTATTAATATTGTTATAACTGCCCTCGTATATTTTTTTTTAACATAATTAAATGGTTTGTGAAATAAAGAGGATAAAACATACAAAATGTTTGTGAAATAATATAAAGTTTAAATTTTGTAAACACGAGTATTAATACAACTCGCCGTCCAACCTGCAAAAAGTTCCACTACGTCATCAACTGGAAGCATAACTTCTATCCAGTGGGCATATTTGTTTTCAGCACATAGGGCCACTTTTAACTTTCTCTTGCTTTTAATAATTAATTTGAATTAAACAGCAAAAGAAAACTTCAATACTAAACAACAAACCAAACGGCTATTCTCATAACCAAAATCTAACAATTTTAAATATACAATATAACAGTGAATTATTGTATAAAATACCGTTAATAAAACCCCGTGCGTGAGTTAACAAGTTGAAGAAAAAATATGTTATAGTTGAGTGCTATTGATTTGTATTTAGGCGTGTCTATGTTACCGTTAATAATTTTATTACAAATTTGAATAATACAGTGTCTTTTTTTGAATATTAATTCGGCTACTTAGTAATCTGTGTGTTCTTTTGTGAATATTATTTAGGTGTGTGAGCGTGTTATCCTTGGAAAATAAACGGTTTTTTAGTGATCTTTGAATAATTATTTATCTAATATAACATTAAAGCATGCGATAAGAAATAGCAAGTGTTTCTCAGTGATCGATATAAATTATTCGAAAATTTAAATGTATCAAGACTATTAAATAAATCTTTTAACCAAAGATTGTGTTGTGTTGCCCTCTAGGCTAAACCTCGAGTTTTAGGATTTTTATAGTATTCCTAGTATTAAAAAAAAAAATCTGTGAAGTGTAATAAAAAATACTTGCGAGTCTTTTTCCAGTGTTGATTAAATAAATACCAGGCTAAAAGTTATAAAAGTTATTGTGGTTTTATTAGAGTCTTTGTTACAACTGTTTAAGAGTAGGCCTAGTGAATCTAATCCCGCACGGCGACGTTGGTAAGTTTGTTTGTTTATTAATAGGCCTTTACAAAATCATGAATATAACGGTAATTTATTAAGATTTTCCTACAACATAATTCTCAAGTTTTCTTCTGGTTCTTAAATTTCATTTTACGTTGTCCATGATTATGGTATTTTTATACCGAAACATGTCGGAAGAATATAAATCAGCATCACTCTAATGGCTGAATATCACAAGGAGTAATGGGACTGAACCAAGATAAGGCTTAGATTTTACATAACCTTAAAATTAAAATTATCATATTCTTCAAAAATGTTGTATCAAGAACATTTTCATTACTTTATTAAACTTCATTGGGAGATGTTAACCCACTAATTCAATTTTATAACCTAATTTACAACAGTGTTGATCTTTACACCTTGTTTTGGTCCTTAATTTGTTGTATCCAAGTTTTTTAACTAAATTTTAATATGTTATATGTGTATTTTAGACTTGTCGTCAACCCATGTTTTAATTCAATGTTATATCAATTGATTGAAAATTTTTATATATGGCATTTTGTTGCTCATTAAAAGAAAAATATAATCAATATTTTGAATATTAAAAGTTACTTAATTCATCTACCAATTTTATAATGATCTAATCCATTAAATTGAAAGTCTATATATTTTGTTTTAGCTATTCCTGAGTTTTCTATCTAAGTCTTAACTTTAATTATTACCACTCCTTACTTTAAACTACTTTATAATGTTTTCTAAAATGTTGTAATAGTGTTAAAAAGATTTATGACAGTGGTTTTTTTTTCTACATATAATACTACATATTCAGATTTTTAACATTTATAATGTTATTAATAATACTATTAGCAAATAATAATGTGTAAGATAACAAAAAAAAATTAATAATTATTAATTTATAATAATAAAAACTAATATGGGATTAAATGCTAATTTTTTTTAAATTTTAATATTGTGGAAAAAAATTAATAATTAATACTAGGCCTAACATATCAAGGTCAAAAATAAATAAAACAGTCATATATGTTTCTTGTATAGAAATTATATTTTGACTGTCTGAAGTGACAGCTGCTAAACACATGTTTTTTGCAGATCATATAGTTTGGCGTAGGGATACATAATTTGGTCTAGTAACTTTTCAAGGCTGTGAGCTGTCAGTCAGCACCAAAGAAGTCATGGGAGAACTGTACCTGTGTAAACATGGGTGTAGGAAAGTGGTATTTGGGGGAGGAGGGGTGCGTGTAAATTGATGTATTCTCTCGAGGGGGTCCACTCGTCTGTATAAAAAATTTAAATAAGATATAGGCCTATTGCAGTGGCGTATTCTGAGAAACATTAATAGGTATGCTGTATTCTAAAAGTTGCAACGGAGATTTGGGGGCCGAGGACCCTCAACCACCGTTGTCCAAGAACTTCATCCCATATATTTGAAGATGTGCCCATATAGAACAGTGGTTCTCGAACATTTTTTTATTTTTATTTAACTGTATGCTATCTTAGGGAATTCTTAGCACCCCCCTCTTCCACTCCCATATTCTCTCTTTTTTTATTTATCCATAACGATGATTACCATCCACTCAAAATGTAATAAAAGTAACTCCATGGTGTCAGCCCTCATTCAGGCTATACCTACCGAGTGGCTACCAAACTGTTTGGCAAATTAGTGCCAACTCTTGCGGATAGAGGGTGTCATGTGGTCAGCACAACGATGACTCCAGCCATTAAGCTCGGCTTTCTATACCGGAGCCACTACTACTTTATTCGAGTAGCTCCTTATTTATCCACTCTAGGCTGAATCTAACCCGTTCCAGACAAACTGCTTCCCAGATAATCTGGTTGCGCCAGGAATCAAACCCGGGACCTTTGGGTCCGTAGCCAGAACCTATGAGCATTAGACCACATAGGCGGTCCTCAAATTATTATATCTACATGGTTAGAAATTTGAGTAAATATTAATGTCGGGGCTAAGAGTGGTATGGGCACATTTCTGAATGCATGAGAGACAGAACCTATTCAATTATCCTAGTGTAGTTAAAAGCACACAGCAATACTCAAAGCAAACCATCATAATAAGAGTAAATTGAAGTGGTACATCAATCAAGAGTCCATCAGATATTGGTGAGAGGGAATCAGGTGGATTGTCCAACTCACGTTGCAATTAAAACTATTTTATAAAGCCTAACTTATCTCAAACAATGCTGCTTGGAAACAAACGAGTCTCCCAACTTGAGAATGTATGATTCAGAAGCTATTTAGATGCGTAAACTCTAACATAGGGGAGATTTTTTTCGAACTATTAATACTCTATTGCTACGTCATTGATTTATCGCTAAGATATTTACACATATCTTTTGCTGTAGCATTGGTGCACCCAAGGGGGAGAGGGGCAAACAGGGTATTTGACCCCCTTCCCCTCTTTACCCAACACCATAAATAATGTTAATAGAAATTTAAATAATATTAAGTATAAATAACATTGAAGATGTGTCGAATGTATATGTTACATTTTAAGACCAGGCTTCAGACTTAAGCCTAATATTCAAAATGTATACCGTTACACACAAAATTAACCATTGAAAAAACATAAAAATAATACTTCGATACCATTTGTATTATTTAAATTACTTAATTACTATATAACAACTCAAAATTATGTATAAAAGCATTTAATATTCATAAATATTCTCGGCCTTCAGGGCTTAAAAGGCTGTGCAACCCCAAACCCGATCTCCACCAAAATGTAATTCTTGCTACAGCCTTGATTGAATACCTCCCCCTAAAGTAAATGGCCGGGTGCGCCACTGATTAAGTAAATTATAAGAAAATTTATTTACTTTTTCTTTTTCTTCTTAATCATCTGAAATGGTGAACTCACACTCCTGACTTTTGGGATTCCTTGATGAATAATTATATACAATCACAATGACTAATAAGACGATAATGTAAAACTAAAACTAAAAGAACCCTATTAAAACTCCACGAGCCTTTCTACTAAAGAAAATCAAGAATTACCTTCAACAACGGTTAAAGTAGCCTCATCACTCGCCTTAGCACGCCCCTTCCCTTTTCCCTCACTCTATCAGTGCTGAAATTCCTAAATTTGAAAGAATGGTTAAATGTATTTTCCAAATACATGATAATACATGTGACTAGAATACCTAGAATTAAATCAATGTATTTAATTAGTATATAATTTAAAGCTTGTTACGTATACTAACTATTATTTTGAAATTAATTATATATTTATTTTATGTATTTTTACTTAACATATACTAAATTAGCTTAATAAATAAACACTGTGATCTTGAATCTTTTTTCAATAGTTGGCACAATGCTTAGCTTGCTTCACAGGAACAGCATGACCTGGGTTGTGAAAACCTGTGCTCATTGGCCAATTACTTGTGGGCGAGCGGAAAGGAATATAAGGTCATTAAAACCTCCCTAGCTTGCCTTGCGTTTTTCAAGTAGCAAGCCCTGGGTTTCCTATTGTGCCAAGCAGAACCTTTTGGAAGAAGAATTACTTAAAACACAGTATTCTTGGAATATGAACCAATATTAGTTTTAAAATTAATAATTCATGACATGTATATTTATTAACAATCTAAATATTAGTGTTTACACAGTTCACACATATAGCAGTGAATTAAACAATAAACTAGTCCATATCATTTTGGGTATGTGGCGCAGGACTAGCATTGGGTGTGTGGCGCAGGACTAGCATTGGGTATGCGGCGCAGGACTAGCATACCCAGAGAAGACGCCACTGGCCTATTGTATTTTTAATTTCACTAGTTATTTAATGTCATTAACTAAAATATTATAACTATTGTTTTAATATTTACCTACAAGTTATATTATTTATTACCTCCTATTATAGCACTAACTCTGACAACATTTCAAATAATCGATTGTGTTCGGTACATCCAATATAGAATTGAAGAAAAGTAAACATTTTTATAAATATATATTTTTTAATTTCGATGCATTTGACGTGCACTTTCTGAACCACCTGATTATTTCAAAACATGACTTATAAACTAACTCAAATCTGGAACAGACACAAAATCCAGCCCTTGATCATTAATTTATCAATGTGTAAGGGGCGGGGGACACACACACACACACATTTCACCAATGATATTTTTTGGCCATGCCAGGAATTTAGCCCGGGACCCTTAACTCAATAGACAGACACGCTACCCACTGAGTTAAGGTATTTGACTTTTTTATTTTAATCTAACGAGTTAGTGGGTCCACGAATAGGTTAAGATTTATACACCTGATAAGGTATAATGTAGGTTTACACATCAAATAAGATATAAATGTGATACTCAAGAGGATTCATGACTTAACACATCTAATAAGCCTGCGATTTGATTCAAAATTTCAACCTTAACAAGGATGTACAGTAGCCCCATGGCTTCTTTGGTGCTGACTGACAGCTCTCAGCTGACTTCTGACAGTCAACATTTAGGTATATACCTAAATTTTGAACGTTAGACGTGACAAATGCTAAACACATGTTTTTTCAGATCATATGGTTCGGTGTAGGGATACATAATTTGGTCTGGTAACTTTTCAAAGATTTTATCTGTCAGCTGTGAGCTGTCAGTCAACACCAAATAAGCCATGGGACTATTGTATTTAAGTGTGCAAGATAATACTTTTAACTAAGTGTATAATGCTGTATTACTACAACGGTTTCCCCACACATCGCATTTACTAGCATGTTGCTTTTAACCCTTTCCCATACAAATCATTAAACTCAACGTTGCACAAGTAAAATACCTCCACAAAAAGTTCATACTTTTTTTTATCTCTTTAAATGTGAAAGGTAACTTGTGGGTTTAGCAGAAAACAAGGCTTAGAGATGTTGTTGGCTTATAGCTATTATAATTTAACGAACCATGCACCGCTGTCTCAAACGCTTTTGTAATAACCATATGATTAGTAATTCAAATTACTATACAATTTTCCATTTATATTTTAAATATTCTCATTTATATTTGAAAACAATTGTTTTTAAATCGATATTTTAAATGTGTAAAATATATAATCTCTTGATTGTTTTTTTACATTATTGTTCACTGAAACGGAAGTTATAATGCTTCCACATAAAAAAAAATTGAATGTCATAATGACCTAGCTCTATAAAAATACTCAATAATGTAATTTTTAAAACATAGTTTTTTATTTTTCAGGTAAGCTGTCTGCGACGCAGTCTCATATTAAATCTAATCTCACGTACAGTAGTAAGTAAACATTTATTTAATATTTTTATTTGATTAGTTGTAATTTTAAATTGGCAAAGATTTTTAAATGCATTTGAATTATATTTAAAAAGTTGCCTTTTATAAAAAAAAATTAGAAAGAGGTCAATGAATTAAATTATTTTATTTTGCCAAGTGAAGTTTTTTTGTTTAGCTCATATCTTAGTTTATAAAAGCCTTGCAGGTTTCCTTAACCAACACTTTCATAGCAAAAGTATCAAATAGGCCTACACATATTCCCTAGAGGCCGGTGGTGGAAACGTGAAAATCCCAAATACTTAGCTACAGATTTTTTCAATTCAAATTTGAGGAAGTTTGTCACTACCACTCATAAACTACGGTATAGTAAAATTTTGGCAGAAGAGAATTTCCATAAAATACACATTTTTACGGTTAACTATAATATTATTGTTAGGCGTACAAGTGTTATTTTATAGGTATTGATAATATCATTAGGCTATATCGTCACATAATTTTACGTATGTATACGTGAAAGTAAATCTAGTAAATTTTCTTGCTGCCTTCCAATGAAAATTGGACTGTAAATAGTAGAGTCCAGTGATGCTTCTGATGTCTTACTAAATAACTGGATGTATTCCCATGTGATGGGACCTCCTTCTTTGTACCGAGTAGGCTACTTGCTTTACTGTCATGTGTATCGTTTTGCCAGCAAACAAGGTATCATCGTTTCAAACGCATATATTCAAATCGATTAATCGACTTGTCGCACTGATGTTGTTCTAACACAAAAAAATATTATTTAAAACAAAATTTATCATTATTATTATTATTATTTAGCACCGCGTCTTATTACCCGTTCGGGTTATACGCTTTAAGTACTAATTACGCTAATGGATTAGGAATTGGTAAGGTAGAATTAGAGGAAGTGAACCCGCATTTGCGTGGAGGGAGAGTGTAAAACCATTTAGGAACCCCTCCCCCCCCAGTTCACCCGACCGAGATTTGAACCTCGATCTCCCCATCCTCGACGGTCGAGCTCAACACGACAATCGTAAAACAAAATTAACTGTAAAGATACACACAGAAATTTCAATTCCTTAGCCTGAGTAATTATGTTATAAAATGCCCCTAACTACTTCCGAATCATGTCCGGGGGTACTGAGGAGGGTTTACCATTCTCTCTCCCTCCCCACGATAGGTTGACGAGTTCCTACATTTACTTTAAATCCACATCCCATAACTTGGACTGGTATTGTAGATAGTTGGTAGGAAGGGTTTTCCAAAACGTTCTTCCCAAAAAAATATTGGCATAGTTAAGACTGAAAGCACCCGCTTTTGTGGAGCACGGTCTAATGCGCTACTCTCGCGATATACTAGACTGCCGAAGATAGGGAATTCAGGGTTCAATCCCGGTTGGATGCACTGAGGGTGATTTCCTCCAAATGTTTTTCCTCTCTACCTTCACACAAATATAGGTACACTTCCTCTAAATTCAACCTTCTTGATTCTGAACACACTAGCGTAATTAGTACATAGGCGTATAAACCGAACGGATATTAAGATGTGGTGCTAAAAAAAACTGCAAGCGGGTGGAGTAAATAGTATGACGGCCCCTTTAACACAAGGTAGTTGTCGACGGAGATGTCTGTTAACGGCCAAGTTCGTACTAAAAAACTGTGAGGTAGCCCTTGTTTCTAACCCTCGCGAGAAGATGTCCCCCAGGATCGAGGCCGTTCTCCTCCGCTTTTGATTAATAGATGAGACGTTAATGACGTGAGAAAACAGAGAGAATCCTACAAGATCTGTATTATTCATATCTCCAGAGATGAGTTGTTGGCTTGTGTGTAGGAATGTGTACAGGTAAGTTTACGAGCAGCAGTAAATATCGCTCTATTGCTTTTCTCAGAAATTTAATAACCTGTCTCACAGTCTAAGTGAAGTTTCTTAAAACTCATAACGAAAAGTATAGCTATAACAACTAGTCACGAAACTTTAACATATTTATATAATATCTTAGAGTGATATATTATGTCTGCTTGCTTCTGTTCATTAAATACATGTGCATGTTTTCAAATTATTCGCCTAGCTTAGAGCTACTATTACTTAAAAAAGTGTTGAGTAAACTACGCTTGAATATTTTTTTATTAATAAAATACTCATCATCCTGTTAATCATAATAATCACACTTTATTTATAAATTTTAAACAAAATTGTTCAAATTTATTTGGCAAAATTAAATTAAGTTAATTATTTGCAAACTACCGTAAATTACTATTTTGTTACATGTAGGTCTATGGATAAAATTGTATTATTAGACCCCTATTTATCATAAAAAAAACTATTCCCATTTTTATTTCAGTTTCCAAAAAATTCAAATGTTCTATATATTGTCTTATTTAAACTAGCCTTAAATTATTTTATTTTATATAAATAAAGATACGTTACTAAACCAATCATCAGTAAATTACCCAAAACATAATCTCCCCTGCCTTTACCCCCACCACCAAATAAATATAAAGCTTAATTTGCCATGTTCATGTCAAACACTCCCCCAAATATACATTTTGAGTAAAATAGCTATAGATTTTTTTTAAATTGAATGTTCAAAATTCACTCATTATCAATTGACCCTTTACCTATTTTTTACTTAAAACTAAGTAAACAGTGTTATTTGTCATGTCAAGCACAGCCAATATACCCATTTGGAACCAAACTATTATAACCATTTGTAAAATATTTCAAATTTTTGAAAAATCAGTCACTAGTAAAGTACCCCTAAATGAATTTTTACCCGTGTCAAATATTCCCAATATTCCCAATTGAACCAAATAGTTAAGTCCATTTTTTTTTAAATTTCAATCTTTTGATAATAGGTCATTACTCATTAGTATACTACCAAAAAATTAGTTTTTACCTCCCAAAAAATATACATTTTATTTTTCATACTACACACATTCCAGATATACATTTTGAACAAAATCGTTAAAGCGTTTTTCGAAATATTTGGAATTTTCAAAATTTTCCCATCAGTAAATTACCCAAAGAATTTTTGCCCCAAAACAAATCAGACAGTTCTATTCTTCATACCAATAAAATATTAGATATGAATTTTAAGCATGATCGATAGTCATTTTTGAAAAATTTAGAAGAAAAAAATACTACCTATCAGTAAACTACCCTTAATTGAAGGGCTAGGGTAAAAATATAAATCGTGTGGTAGAGCCCTACCATATGTGAGTATTATGTTTGAACAAATGGTCTAATTTAATAGGTATGTAAACCGGACTCGTGGTATAGTGGTAATACATAGCCTCTGGTTGCTGCCCGAGGGGTCTCGGGTTAGATTCCCGGCTGGTACTGGGGGATTTTTCTCTAACGGGAATAATTCCCATGTTCACCAGAGTTTGGTTAATCAGGCTTAAATTAGGTTAAGATATTTACTGGATTCACCGCGTCATTTTCACTACCATCACCCCCTCATCTTATCGGGACATGGAAAGAGCCTCCACGAAAAGGATGTACGATTAGTACATATTGATGTAGCTCATTCACGCCATTATTATAACATATATGTATCGATATATATATATAACAAACATTAATCGACACTTATTAGAACCAACGAGGTAAACGAATCGTGTATATAGCCGACATTCGGGTGTCAGCCAATCCCCCATTCTACTTGAACCGTTTGTTATTCGTGTACTGAGAAATTGGATGACTCACGAAACCAGACTATAAATACGGCCCTGAGTGCAGTTTCGGAAGACCGCCCCCAAATTTGCACTGTACACATTTTTACAAAAAATTAGTTTTCAGGTATAGACTTTATCATGTTTACAATAATGGTAAATATATGAAACCGGTCCCAAAAAATTGTTAGATTTGATTTAATTATAAATGCAAATATTCGATGTCAGCATTTTACTGTAATAATAAAATAATATTTTACAATGCTATACTAGTATTTTTAATAAATCATGGAATGGACGATCCCTCACCGACTGATGCACGGTAAAGATAAAGTTTGGGTAGAAGAAAGAGATGACTACACACTAAAGTTGTAAAGAGGAGATAGTATTAATATATTTAAAAACATAAGAGTCATTGACGGCTTTGGTGTAGGGATAAGGAAGTTTTATTAGACTAATTGAACCTTAAATAACGTTTATAAAGGATGATTAAATCACAGCGATGAACGAATCAAATGTGGAAAATCACCCTCAAGGCTGAGATTTGATTCTAGACCTCTCCATTATTGACATTACATTGCTAGCCTGATGTCTTGAACCAGAGCTGGTGAACTCTTTTGAAAGCAGTTGCTCAATATTTCTATAATTTTCCAGAAAAATTATTTTAGAGTCGTTTATTATAATTATTAATTAGCATAATATATTGCTATGAATAAGACAGTTTTAAAATCTATTGTAAATGGCCGGGGTTCAATCCTCGGTCGCGGCAAAGATGTATCTGATTACCAAACCCTTCCTTCACCTCTGACAAGACATCTTGTGAATGTGGGAAATGCCAGGCCTCCACCGTGGTTCGGATTCCACGTTAAACTGTAGGTCCTTCATTTCATCTAACAATTACCCTACCATTACACATTAGCGTAAGTGCGTATAACCCGAACAGGTAGTAAGACGCGGTGCTAATAATAATAATAATAATAATAATAATATTGTAAATGCTATATAAAATATAACTAATAGTTTAGAGGAATCAAAATTATTAACTTTGAGACCGTAATAAAGAACCAATAATAAGTTTGTAGGAAATGTAAACTATATATATATATATTACTTTGTAGGGCCAAAAAACAACTTTGGGTGGCAGTCAAAACGGTGTGCCAAGAAAGTATTGTTGCGTGCCACAGGGTGGACCAGAGATATAAGACACCTTTCACCTGCCCGTATGTAAATCTCCCGAAACGGGATGATATGTGACCAGAGAGGAAACCTTAGTGGCGTCTCCGCAATGAACCGCGGTGTATCAGCGAACAAAGAGCCAACACTCCTGCTCCCATTGTGTCGCAGGGCAGGTGTGAATTAACAGGAAGTATCACTATGATGATATACACGTCGATCCCTCTCTTTGTCTTTAGGTCCCCGTCCTAACATGTCTCATTACCTCTCGGTCTTCTGCGTTACCTATTGTTCTTGTCTGTCTTTGTGATATATATCGCGTTTGAATCCTTGGACCGAGATAGTACGTTTAACTTGCGTTCACTATATTTCATTTCATTCAATCATATTTATTCACTAACATTGAAGTACCCAGCTTTGCTCGGGATAAATATTTTAGGCTAAATTGAGTAATATTATATGGCTAAATGGTGTAAAACGTGAAAAAAAGGCTAAAGATAAATCCAACCTAAAAATAGAGTAAATGTTTTTAAAAATGAACAAAATAGATTAAAAAGATAACTATTTTAGAGTAAAAAGGGTAAAAAAGCTACAAACTAGATCCAATCAAAAGTATGTTGTATTTTTTTTATCATACCATTTACCCTTTTACCCTGTTTATCCACCACGCTTACAGCTTTTACTCCGTTTACCCTATTTACCTCGTTTACTCCTTTTTCCTATTTTAACTTTTCTATCCGCTTATCCTTTCTACCCCATTTTCTCTTTTAAACCATTTTGACTTTTTAACCTTTTGGCACTTTTTACCCTTTTTTCTCTTTTACTCCTATTAACTTTTATACCCTTTTTTATTAGATTTACTTTGACCATTTTACATCCTTTGTCATTTTTGCATTTTTTATAATTGACCCTTTTCGCCCCTTTTTGCCATTTTGCCCTTTTTTACCCTCTTAATACGTTAAGTCCGTTTTAAACTTTTTACAGTTTTTTTTGTTTGCGCTATTTGCACTTTTGACACAATTTTAAATTAACTATTTGGTTTAGTACAAGAAAAATGTTCTAAGTTAAAAGGGAAAAAAGTGTAAAAAGTAGATGTATTAAAAACATTAAAATAGGTGTAAAAGAAGTAAAAGGGTATAAATTGGTAACAATTATTAAAAGGGTTAAAAGGGCAAAGCGATATATAAGGGAAAAGGAGGGAAAACGGCTAAAATATCTTATAAGGTCAAACATTGTAGAACGTGTAAAAGGGCAAAGAAGGTGAAACATGTCAAAACGAGTAAAAAGATAAAAATTAAATATAATAAAAATAACATAGAGCTCAAAAGGAATTAAGGGGATAAAAAGAATTAAAAAATCCAAGAAGGTAAAAGTTTGAAAGTGTAAAAAGGTACAAAAGGGCTAAAAAGTAAATCTTATCGAAATTTTAAAATTCCAGATTCCAGGAGCACATGTTCATGCACAAGGACTACCACACCCTGCATAGCACAACTGTATGAAATGTGGTACACTACTAAATACATCTCACGACGATAATATAGTTTTTTTTCAGTTAATTTAAGAAAACCAAATCCAAATTTGAAAATTCTTGCTTTTAAGTACACATACTCCTGCGAAGGGGCTATTAATTTTTAAATTTCAGACCTATTCAGGTGGTAGACGCTTATGATAGACAAAAAAAATTCTTAATTTGATTAATAAGAAGGGTAATAAATAATATCAAAAATTGACAATAGAATGCCAAAAAGTATTTAAACTTTAACTACTTTTTTTTTTCATATTTTGACTTTCAATCATTTTAACCTTCTTATATTTAATGCATTATGGCATTAAAAAAATCGAGTGTATACAACAAATATTGTACAATTCATATTTTTTTTTTCAAGACTTAAACGCTCTTTACTACATTTTTGTTTTTTTACCGCGTCTTATTGCCTATACGGGCTATACATTTAATTACATCTAATAGATTAAGGTTGAGGAAGATGGAATTAAGAGGAAACTTAATCGCATTTTCATAGAGGGAGAGTGAAAAATCAAGTAATAAAAAATATTATCACTACACTAGGTCATGATTTAAACCCGATCTATCGACGTACCGGTGATTCAGACTAGACAAGGTTGTAGTTTAGTTCATCTGCTTACTGATACGGGCAATGTCGCCTACTATTAATATCTAAACTTTGAATGGTAGTTTTTTCTTTACTATAACACCTTTGCGGCTCAAAACTAAGTGAACTTAAAATTGTCTAAAATTAATAATATATTGTCAAAGCGGTATTAAAAATGTCTGAAGTTAATATTATACTGTCAAAGCTTTTTTAAACATTATTTTGAAAAAATGTTTAACTTTAAAGTGAGATTATTTCAACGATTAATAAAACTTATTGACACATTTAATTCTGACTATGTCTTTTTTTTGAAGCACAAAAATGGAACTCCGCACGGACTTTCTCGCTCTATTGTTTGAAAATGGAGATATTTGCTCAAAACTCGTAATATATGTGAAACTAAATAATATACATTAGCAAACCCAAGTATAAATTGCACTATACTTATGTAAAACTATTTTTTTAAGTACCGGTTTTAAAATGTATAATTTTGTTTTTAAAGAATTAATGTCTTCATTTTTATGTTTGGACCGATAAAAGATCAATAGTGGGTCCACAAGGGCCAACACTTCATATTAAAATTTTAACTACCAGTTAAAATTTTCTACATTTTATTAGGTGTTTCAAATCTTCATGCCATCGCATTGCTATTAAATTTCTCATTTATAAATTTTGACCAATAAAAAATATTAATATTGACTATTAAGTATAAAATGGATATAGCTCATTGTTTTATAAACATTTCTCCTAAGAGGTTTAATGAGAAACAACATAAACTTTTAGAGACTTACTTATATTTAAACACTCTATGGCATCGGAGAATTATTGCGTTAAAACTTAAGTAGTATCTCTTTACAACTAAAACTCACAACATTGTATTAATATATTTGCTAATATCTCAGAAACTGTTGGATTTATAAAAATATATTCTATATACAAGATTTTTATTTTTAATATTACTACAATTTTGCAACAATAAGTTATTTAGTATCTCAAATAGTTGTGGAGATACGAAAGTATCTGCTTCTGTAAAGAATCGTAAAATTCATTTTCACGGTAAAATGAAAATAGCCCGTTTATTTATAATCTTAATCAACACCTAGGTACGAATTCTAATCAAAATCGTTAGCGTCGATTTTGAGAAAATCGATCTTTTCTCTTTTCGCCTTTTCTTAAACTACTCTTAATTTTAAGTTTGAACAGACACATAGACAGACGTCATTGCAAAGACCACTTTTTAGGGTTTGGAGGGTCTTGAGACGTCGACATTCATCAACATTTCAGGTTAGATTTTCTTTTTCGGTCGCAATACTTTTACCTTTTGTGTTCGAAAAGTTAAAAAAATATATATATATTTACGTATAGCTTGAAAGTTATTGGTTTTATAAAAATATGCTTCTTATAAAATATTTGTATTATAAAGAGACCTACATATTTGTAATGATAAGTAGTTTCATATCTGAAATAGTTTAGGAGATGATATACAAAAAGTTAATTTACGCATCAGATTGGAGACCTTAAAGTCATTTTGCCTAAATATTGAGAGAAGATATTTTGTTTGGAATATTTATAAATGTTTAGAAATGAAATTTAATCAAAATCGTTAGATCCAATTTGAGAAAATCGATTTTTTTCTCTTTTTGCCCTCCAGTAAACTACCCTTAATTTTAGGGATAGACATCCAATTCCAAAAATCCCTCGGGGGAACCCTATGAAAACCCTAGATACCAGGTTTTAGCCCAATCGATAAAATAGTTTAGGCTCTAGTTGGAGGTACAGACAGACAGACAAACAGACAAACGGAAGTCAAAAACAACATTTTTTTTTGATTCAGGGACTCATGAAACGTCAAAATTCATCAAAATCTCAAGTTCTATTTTTTTTGACGATCACAATACTTTTTCTATCTGTAAGATAACGAGAAAGTAAAAAAGCACAAACACATGCTTTATTATTTTAAAATATTTCTCTTACTTTTAGCTTTTATCTGAAAATCCCTCCAGCAACATAGATAGCACTGAAATTAATTATTTAGATTTATACCTCTCCTACCCCGAAATCTTTTTGTGACAAAACATTTCGCGTTACAGCTATATCCATCATTCCTTTTCGTGGGGCAACTTTTCGCTGTTTTATGTAGTCACGATATCTAGACGTGAACTTTTATCAAAGTCGTTTTGTGTGCATAAAGCACGGAAGCTGAGATGCAAGAAGACGTCTAGTGTGAAGTGTTTTTGAAGCGGAATGTTTTTTACTGTCTGTTGACGCCGCTAATGTCCCCTGGTTTCCTCCGCGCTGCGGAAATATAGGTCAGATTTTCCACCGAGCGCTTCTCCATGACAGCCAGCCGTTGATTTATTCAACCGTTCCCTTCACCACTATTACTCTGCAAACTTAAAACGAGGATAAACTGCCAGAGAAGATTGAGTATCATCGCTCACGTCTCGGAAAGAACTCGTTTGAATTATATCCCTAAATAAAACGCTTAGCGTCATCTTGATTGTTAGTAATTTTTTTTAATCAATATTAGCTGAAGTCCGAGTTATTTAATAAAGACTTTTTTGACAGTTAAGTTACTAAAACAATGTTTATAAATGTATACGTAAATTCGACTTTTGAAATACCTATTAAATAATACTGATAATTTAAGTAAAATAAAATATTATCAATTTTACCGACGAAAATATGTTTAGTTTAAAAAAAAAATCTTCTTACCAAAAATATACTATAAGATAATGCCAGACGCTTCTAATACTCTTGTCGTTGTTAACATTACTGATTACACTATGGTCATGTCTTGTAGGCAACTCCATTGTGTTATCTGTCAAGGCTATGCTGCAATCAATCGGAGCCTACATTTAATTTATCTTGGAGGTTAGCACGATTATCTTGCATGGTTCCACTATGGCAAGGATTATAGGATAGGCCCATAGTGAGGTCCAGCTGTGCACAATCCGCGGCACTAAACTTCACTGTATGCGGCCCGCGAGAGGTTGACATCATTTACAATTGTGTTCGGGAATCAACCCAGGACATAACATTTTATGGTTTTGTACCACAGGTTGATTTGTTGTGGATTCAATTTATTTTACTTTATCGGTATATTAAAATGAATTATAGCACTATCTTGTATTCCGCAGCTAAACCTAAACAATTTGAAGTACAAACCACAGGAATGAGCCAGTTTTAGCGACAGCAGATTGTACTGCGCTGCATTGTCAAGTTATGTAGTGGTACTGGGGGGCCTACCCGTTTTCTGCGCATGTTGTTGCCTATTTATGTTTTCTCTTTTGTTTCCTTACAAATTAAAATTTATATTTTGGAATCTAATAGCTACCTATTTATTATTTGACAAACATTTTTAGCAGCATTTTTTTAGAAGTGGAGTAGGTTTTTAATAAGTCTCATAAGTGGCCGGTATTATGACTCCTGGATAAATATTAATCTGGTAGATAAATATCTATATCTGGTGGATAAACTAAAAGTGCGTCTTATGACTGCAAGATAGCATTTATCTGCCAGATAAAATGTATTTATCCGTAACATTTTTTTCGGGATGTTTAAGTACCTAATCACTTTTATCTGGAAGTTAAAATGGTTGTTGCCATAGTGACGAGTTGTTTTTAATGAGGTTTTGCCTATCATAATCTGTTTTTAGGTTCAAGTCTTGGTTCACGTGTTAGTAGGCACAGACTCAGGTTCTAACAATATAAAGTTAGAACATTTAATTCACACTTTCATATAAACTGACAAGCTATTTGTAGATTTATATAAGAACAAATTATCAAAATATGAGTACAGTAAACGAAATTTTGTAAACGTTGTACCCATTTATTGACCACACTTTGGCAGACACCGAAATTAGTACTTGCAAGACATCTGAGCTTCCTCGCCCACGTGACGCCATCTGTTTACTCGCACTTTATAGGTCGTAGCGGTAGCATCAAGGCTTATACGCATGCGCGCACCAGTAAAAGCAGTACCAACCTTGCATTTTCTGCATAAAAATATATGTATCCGGCAGATAAAGTTCGTTCAAAATACGCGTAAAATATTAAAGTGGCTGATAACCTTTAACTGGTAGTTAACTTAAACCTCCCGATAGCAATATTTATCCGGTAGTCATAAGACCGGTCCTTAGGCTTATACATTTCAAGCATAATTTTTTACTATAATTCATAGGCCTATTAGTAATATTAGTATAAGACGGAAAGCTTAGATGAGGGTTTTAGGGAGGGGGTGGGGGGTCACGGAGAGTGAGGAGAATGACTTTGTGGCCCGCCATTGATCTGTAAGTGGGCCACAACTAATAAAAGGTTGTGCACCACTGGTGTAGTACGTCAAGGAAAAGACTGATACCTTCCAAGGTAAACGAAGTGTATATATGTATTCAAGTATATATACATAAATAATGTTTACTTTAAACATGCACATATTTTAATTTTTCTCGGTTATTACAACCACGTAGCCCGAGTTGGGTATATTTCCGCTCAACTCTAAATATCAAAATAATACCTTAATATGTGTTATTGATAAACAATAACAAATTTTATCGTCCGAACTTAAATGGGTGGTCATTACGTAAAGTGTATTTCAAGTCCCCGCACTTAGAGGGGCTGCACAGCATCCATTAGTAGCTCGGATCATAAATTCCGGTTAAAACCCGGCCTGTACATGTTAATTAAATATAATTGTACCGCCGGCTACCTTGTAGGACTAATTACACGCAGTAGAGGAACACGGCGTGTAATGGATCGCGGTGGGGTACTCGGCCTGCGGGCGGTATTTGGGTTGCGGTGGTCAGCAGCTGCCCAATTTCCTGGTTTTGCTAATATAGCGCTGTTTGTTTAGGCGAAGCCACATTGGAAACTTTGATGCTATTTGTGTACACCGTGTATTACTACCGGCGCGGGCTACAAGAATTGAAATAATGTTAATGAGGTAGGGATGTGGAGATTAAAATTAATATTGAATATACCCACATTTGCGTGAAAAACTAGAGGATCTACCTGACATTTCGTGGGAAAACGACTTAGAAGATACCTTTTCAGTACACCTGGCTGGAACTCGAAAGCAACCTTCATGAAGTGGCAAACTGGATAATACTGATGCCTTTGTCTGCGTGCCCACTGTTGCGGGTTAGCTTACGTACAGTAGCCTCGTGGCTTCTTTGGTGCTGACTGACAGCTAACAGCTGACTTCTGACAGTCAACATTTAGGTATATACCTAAATTTTGAATGTCAGAAGTGACAGCTGCTAAACACATGTTTTTTTGCAGATCATATGGTTCAGCGTAGGGATACATAATTTGGTCTGGTAACTTTTCAAAGCTGTCAGTCAGCACCAAAGAAGCCATGAGGCAACTGTATGTCACGCAAACGTTGTTAATTTCCGTCAAGGGCGTTCATGTACACTTCATGTATTTACCCTGAGAAGTGGCGGTCTCTCCTAGAAAGTTTACTCTATGGCCCTATCTTATAAGATAACGAAAAAGTGCAAGGTAAGCTTGTTACCTTGCAGGGTAAATGAAGTGTATAATACTAGTGTAACGTTTTAAACCGCACTAACACTGTTAAAAGTTTGGTTGAAAGAGTCAATGTACTTTTAATCTTTAATTTTTATTTTTCTATCAAGGTAGTTATGAGCCCACATCATTGGTTGCATGGTCTAAGTCTAAGGCGTCACTCTCGCAATATACTGGATTGCCGATGGCGCGGAAATAGTGAGGCTTGGCATTACTCTATTTCGTCTCTCGATTGCTTATTGCACATAAACGACTGGCATAGTAATAATTAATCAGCCTAAAAACATTTGAAATGTAAAAAGGTTCAAAAAAGTACATCAACAATATATACCAGCGCAAACAACACTAACTAAAAATTCGTACCTCATAAGAACCCCTGAAAAAGATACAACAACAAATTTAGCCTACATTTATAATAAATATACAACGGACATTATGTTGTTAGTATTAATATTTTTTCGAAATATTTTACAAATACAAAAGAAGTGATCAAAAAGTCATCAAAAGCACCGAGTTAATCAAATTTCAAAGGCAATTTTAATAACTAACCCACTAAAGAAAATTATGCACTTATTAAAAATATATAAAAAATAAAAATACGTTTGCTATTTTAATGTAATATTATACATGAAATACTTTACAAATACAAACTAATTGATAGCAAGAAATCATGAAGGGTATCTTATATCAAGGAAAATTAAATACCTATAATATTTTTACATTTAATGTAAATTCTACAGAAAATTATAATTTTTCTACGGGTGTAATTCGAAACGTATATACACAAGACATTTATAATACAAAAAAGCTATATATAATAAACAAATTACAAGTAAAAGAACACATTCTACATGTAAGTAACAAAACAAATTCTAACATAAATTTTGGCAGGGATGAGTTCTATATAACTTGGCGGCCCAATTTTTCTATGATTTGAACCACCAAATTTTAAAGAAGTCCAGCTTATATTTCAATAATATTATATATTTCCTTTTTAAAATTTGTTCATAAAATAAATTATAATCGATTCAATGTAAGTATAAATTTTATAACATAAAATTAGGAATACAGTTATATTAATTTAAAATATCTATTTATCACACTGTATGGTTAGTCAATATATAGCCTAAAATGTAAAATATCTATTTATCACACTGTATGGTTAGTAAATGTATAGCCTAAAATTTAAAATATCTATTTATCACACTGTATGGTTAGTAAATGTATAGCCTAAAATTTAAAATAGGCTATGTATTTCTTATATTACACCATAACTTATTTTTAAATTATAAATAATGAAATGTTAATACCCAACATTAAATAATTAAATGTTACGGCACATTTTTATAGAACTTTAATCTTAAAATAGAGACATTTACCAAAAACGCATAAAATTGGTGAAACAAAATTATATGCATTGTTTCATAAACACTCAACAAATGAAATAATATACACTCTTACAGAAACATTTATAAATGAAGATCATCTCTGCCAACCAAAGAACATAACAATAGATTAAATATTTCTAAGTATTCCATAAAAAAAACTGGTATATAGGCTTATAGCTCAGAAATTATTTGTTTTATAAAAATATATATTGGAGATTAAATAACAGTAGACCTACTACTACAACTTTACGATGATTGGAAATTTCTTATCTCAAATGTTTGCGGAGATATGTGATCAAAATTGGAAATTTCTGCTTATTTAAAGTGCCATTAAAGTCATTTTAAATCGTTAAAGTGGATTTTGAGAAAATCCTTTGGTGGGGAGACCTTATGAAAACCCTAGATAACAAGTTCTAGCTTCAACGGTGAAATGTTTTCTGCTCCTGTCCGAGATGTAGACAGGCAAAGAGACAGACAGACGTTATCACGAACACCACTTTTTGGTTTCAGGGGTTCATGAAACGTGGACATTTATCGAAATCATCAGTTTGACAATCACAATACGTATCTATCCGAGATATCGAGACTAAGTAAAATATAAAGCGAATCACATTTCACCAAGAGCATAAATCAAATAACAAACAATGTTACAAAATCATTATAAGAGAGGAACATCTGTGTCCACCAAAGAGCATAGCAACCAATTTAATTTTCAAATTTTAGTAAATAAAATATATACTAGCTTATTATTTTTATTATTATTATTAGCACCGCGTCTTACTACCCGTTCGGGCTATACGCACTTACGCTAATATGTATCGGTAGGGTGATTGTGAGATGAAATGGAGGACCTACAGTTTAACGTGGAATCCGAACCACGGTGGAGGCCTGGCATTTCCCACATTACACAAGATGTCTTGTCAGAGGTGAAGGAAGGGTTTGGTAGTTAGATAAATCTGTGCCGGGACCGGGGATTGAACCCCGGCTGCTTGCACAGAAGTCTGACACCTTACCCCTAGACCACCAGGTCACCTACTGGCTTATTGCTGTTAAACTTTTGGTTTCATAAATATATATTTCGTGTCTCAAAGTTGAAAATTTCTGCTAAAGTAAAGAACTCTTTAATTCATTTTCACGGAAAAATTAAAATAAACATTTTGTTTGTAATGTTAAACAATTTTTAATTAGATTTTGTATCGAGACACTGTTTGAGTGATTTTGAGAAATCGATTTTTGTTCTCTCTCTCTTTTTGGCTCTTAATTTTAGAGAAAGAAATCTAGTTACAAAACTCCTCGGGGGGAGCTTATGGAATCCCTAGATACTAAAGCTTAGCCCGATCGGTAAATTGGTCTCAGTTTGAAAAACAGACAGACGGCAACACAAAAACAACTTTTTCGGTTTCATTGGGTCACAAAACGTCGACATTCATTAAAATCTCAAGTTCGATTTTCTTATGAGCACAATTCTTCTCCTTTCGAGTGGTCGTGAGAAAGTAAAAATGAAGTCCTTGATGTGTACTTTTCGCTGTTACAAATCAAATAATGTTGCTGTACATAGAAGCATTTAACTAAAAATCTTGGTTTCTTTAAAAATTGCAATCTATGGGTTTATTTAAGGGCTAAAAAGCCTTTGTACATTTATTTTTGATTTTCATCACATCTTACTACCCGTCCAGGCTATACGGTTATATTTCCACTAATAAGGTAATGAATGATAAGCAGTATATAATTTGTAGAAAAACTATCCGCATTGGCGTGAAGATATCATGGAAGCCATTGAGGAAAATACATGAATACATTCAGTTGGGATTTGAACTCCGGACTCCCCGTCAATGGCAAACCATGCCAAACGATATTGGCGCTTTTGTCTACTTGGCATCGATGTGGTTGTATTTATAAATTTATTTGAGGGCAATAGAAAACGAATTAGATTCTATATTTATTTGATGACAAAAGGAGATAGAAAATTCACCTCTTTTAATTTGTAAGCTGAGGGAGAGAGAGAATTCATCTCTATATTTATTTGAGGTTGGAATTAGATAAAGAAGCGTTTCCTGTATATTTATTTAATGGGCGAAGGGAAAAAAAGGACCACGAAGCTTGCCTTTGTACACGCCTGTTCTTTGATTTAATTTTATGGTCCAACTGCTGCCCGTCTAATGACCGCGCTTCTGTATTAAGCGCCTTTAAAAACAATTTTAAAAAATAATTGTTTATTTCATGACCCGCTCATTTACGTTATGATGAAACAAACCGGGTGGACTTTTTTTTTAAAATCTCTCCCATTTTACACTTTACATAGTGTCACACAATTAAAATTATGTTTTTGTGTGACACACTCTCTATTTGTCCTTTATCTGAAGTGTCACGAAAATTGTGTCATGGGAAGAATATGTTCACAAACGATGACCACTTTATGTTTGGATGACCACTAGGTATTAAATTACTGCTGCCATAATAACGAGTCCGGCAACAAAACTAAAAAAAAAAAAAAAAAAAAAAAGAAAAAAAAAAG
>CABFVX010000375.1:257617-294503 GCA_902151425.1 Timema shepardi
TCCCCCCCCCCCCCCCCCCTTCCCCCCTTATACTTCTTCCCCCCCCCCCCCCCTCAAACACGCCGTTTCTTCGTTGAATGTGTATCCTATTATGCGGCAGGCAGTTAAGAGAGGGGGTTACATACTGTACGTCTTCACTCTGTGAATGGCTGTTTATGTGTCGCGGAATGGACCATTTACTTTCCACCCCTTGTAGCGTCCCCTCGTTTGCCATTCATTGGGTGAAGTAGCGTGTTTGTGTGTTGGGGGCACGTGGGGGGAGTAGGGTGTTACATGCCAAGGCTCCATCATCAATTTTACTAACAGAGATGTGTTCGCAAAGTTTCCTTTATATATATATATATATATATATGTATAAGGCCTGTTTGTCATTCATGTCGGATAGTAAAACTCATCTTACCTCGCCTCTTGTTTACTCTTCTTTCATGGATCCTTGTAGGTGATTTGTCAAAACTAATCGCTGTAAACATATTAAATGTTGTTTACAGCAAAAGGATGTTTTATAATCGAAATAATCGCTACTGTTTGATGTGATTGTACCTCCTAAGTCCGCGCTGTGTTTTTAAACCGGATGCTTATTTTGAGGTTTAAATACTTCCTATCAGTCTACTGTTCGGTAAGTTAAGCACATTTAAAAAAAAAACCTTACTATGTCCACTGATTGAAATTAAAATAGTTTAAGCTACTTATCTCCGATCAAAATTAATTTTCATGTTAATTAGTTGCTTTTAATATTCCGCTTAAGAAGTTGAATTTTTTACGTAATAGTTTTCTTGGCATTATAATAGAAAATATTTTAAAATAATAATAATATTTAGCACTACTACCCGTTCGGGTTATACGCTTTTAAGTACTAATTACTCTAATGGATTAGGAATTGGGATGGTTAAATTAGAGGAAGTGAACCCGCATTTGCGTGGAGGGAGAGTGGAAACCCATTTTGGAAAAACCATCCCCAGTTCAGCTGACCGAGATTCGAACCTCGATCTCCTCGTCCTCAGCAAACAACAAGCGCGTTAGCCAACTACGCCACCGAGGTGGGTATTTTAAAATAAATTACATTTGAAAACCTTTCGTGAATTAATTATTTTTTTGTGAACCTGTATGAACAAAGTAAAGCTTGATAACATTGTAAAAATAAAAATAATTAAATTTATTATTTGATGGGGCCAGTAATCATATTATGTTATAAAATTTAATTCATATTAAAATTGAATAGGTCTGTTGGTATTGTTATAACTTGTATTTATGATTTCATTTATTTTAAGCGTGGGTTTTATCGAGAGAAACACAAGAGCAAGGTGAATGTGGTTGTAACGAGAGATCTACGAAACGCATGCGGAAAAACTCGTATGGACAGCGTTAGTAATGAACGGGTGCTGAAGGAGTCCAATAGGTCAATGTGAAAGAAGCATGTTGGGAGGATGAGGGTGGATTGAGTGACGAAGCAAATATATGAAGGTAGAGTGTGTGGATTTAAAGAAAGAGGTAGACCATGTAGGACGCGGCTAGATGTTGTAGAAGAATGTGTGAAAAAGAGAAACAAGAGTTTTAAGAATAGAATAGTATGTATGACTCAGTGTGTGGTTGTTGTTGAAGCGAAGGGAGTATGTGAGAATAGGGAAGTGTGTAGAAAGTCAGTGAGAATGGATTAGTACGGAGATTTTGTTGTTGTTGCTATATGCTCAGTTTATTGCCTACCCGGTAAGAGAACGGCGGGATTAAATATTTATCTATGGTTCACATTTTGATCTAAGACTCTCTATTTATTCTCTGCACCCGAACCTTCTTCATTCCAGGTACAGTAGCCCCATGGCTTCTTTGGTGCTGACTGACAGCTTTGAAGAGTTACCAGACAAAATTATGTATCTCTACGCCGAACCATATGATCTGCAAAAACATGTGTTTACTAGCTGTCACTTCTAAAAGTCAAAATTTAGATATATACCTAAATTTTGACTGTCAGAAGTCAGCTGTGAGCTGTCAGTCAGCACCAAAGAAGCCGTGGGCCTACTGTACTTTCCATATTTTAATATTTCGCTTTCAAACTACATAATCATCACTGTCCTCCTCTATTCCTTGTCTCCCTTTTCCTTAGAATTTAGCTATGCTTACTCTCAGTCCTCTTTAGACCTATACATTATGCTGGCATGATCAGTTTGTTTTGATTCAAGGTTTCTCTACAAACAAAAACAAATATTGATAAATGACACCTGCGCATGATACTAGAACCCAGAACCTTAGGTTTGGCGCTCCAATGCTATTACCACTAAATTATCCAGGTTTTTTTCCAACCCACCGATTATTTTAATGCTTAGCCTAAAAAATGCTAGATTTAAACATTTAGTACCATTTTACTGAGTCTTGCCAATTATTTAGCATTTTTAAATTCCATTGTTGGTTAAAAGAGCTGATGGCCTGCTCTTTGGGCCTAAAAGTGGGTTTCTTGACAACAGCTGTGCGTGTATGTGTAGACTTTTTGTCACTACATTTTATTTTTTCAGCCTGTTTATCGTTTATAGAATATTTATTGCACACATAAATTGGTGCCATCATGGTGAAGATATATTTAATACGTATAACATTTTGTCGAAGCTTGACCTACATAGATGATTATAAATATAATCGCCTCGGTGGCGTAGTTGGCTAACGCGCTAATTTAGTTTTGAGCCAGACTGCCGAGGACGGGATATTGATGTTCGAATCTCGACCAAGTGAACTGGGGGTGGTTTTCCCTCAATGGTTTTCCATTCTCCCTCCACGCAAATGTGGGGTCACTTCCTCTATATTAAACCTTCCCAATCCCTAGCTCATTAGCGTAATTAGTACTTAAGTGTATGATCAAATGGGCAGTAAATCAGACGCAGTGCAAAAATAATAAAAAAGAAAAAGGTTATGAATATATTCATTTTTACTGAGGACATGGATACCACCGATCTTTCTAATTTTGGGAAGATATTAAAACATGGATATTCTAATAGCCATCCTTAAATTACTTAGGGCGCTTTTTCGTGAGATTCTCCCTCCTTACTCCCCGTACGTAAGGGATCGTAAGATTTTCGAACCTCCTCCAAACTCCTTTTATCTTAGGTAATTATTTATGATTTGATACACTATATTAATCGTTAAGTTAGTTTTAAACGTAAGGATTGTTAATAAAACGAGTGATAGTACATTTTAGCGTACTTTAATTGCATTAACTAAATTAAATATAAGTGAAATATTATAGTTAATATATTTATTTTCTGACAAAAAGAAAATTTAGATGTTCTCTCTCCATAAATATTGATAAAAAGAAAGCCTACGTAATTTCAGGATGGACCCTAAGCCTTAAAAAAACATAAACAATATACCTAATAAGATGCACATGACCACTGTTATAATTGATGTGCACTGAACCCTAATACAGTAGCCCCATGGCTTCTTTGGTGCTGAATGACAGTTCACAGCTGATTTCAGACAGTCAACATTTAGGTATATACCTTAATGTGGACCGTCAGAAGTGACAGCTGCTAAACACGTGTTTTTACAGATCATATGGTTTGGTGTAGGGATGTGTAATTTGGTCTGGTAACTTTTTAAAGCTTTTAGTTGTCAGCTGTGAGCTGTCAGTCAGCACCAAAGAAGCCATGGGGCTACTGTACTCATCCGGGCTATACGTACATTTACCTTAATACAGTGACGCAGATTAAGGGAAGATGGTAGAGAATGCGAGCTAAGGCTAGTATTTTTTACAATTTTTATAGCGAAAATGTTCTCGTTGAAATAAATCAAACATTTATCCAGTAGAAACAATGAGTTTAATTATATTCATCGTGACCTGGTGGTCTAGGGTTAAGGTGCCAGACTTCTGTGCTGGGAGTCCGGGGTTCACTCCTCGGTCCCGGCACAGATTTATTTGACTGCTAACCCCTTCTTTCATCTCTGACAAGACGTGCATTTATCACATCTTGTGAATGTGAGGAATGCCATGCCTCCACCGTGGTTCGGATCCCACGTTAAACTGTAGGTCCTCCATTTCATCTCACAATCACCCTACCATTACACATAAGCTTAAGTGCGTATAACCCGAACGGGTAGTAAGACGCGGTGCTAATAGTAATAATAATAATTATTATTATCTTCACATAGTATTGTCAAAAGTTCTTAAACGTCTTTTAAGGGTATTCTAGAATTTGACGAGAACTATTTCTCTTTATTTAAAAAGCTTCTCAACAAACGCTAATATGCTCATGAGTCATGACAAATAGTCTACAAATATTAAGATTACTAATTTGTTTGTAGAAAATTAAACCCTATGTTTCTATTGGAGCAATTAATACATTATTTATTTTACCGAAAACATGTATTTGCCATGAAAAATGTAACAAACATTTTGTCTCATATACTCTTTCATCCCATGCATCCTGTCGAAATTCCTACCTTGACCTCCCCGTCACCGTCCCTCACATTTTAGACAGCGTGGCCACCAATTTTGTACATTTCATAAAATGCTCCAGAGTTGATCACAACTGTGTATAGACATGTTCACGGCCATGCGCCTGGAAAACCCGAACATTCGAGAAAACACAAAGATTTTTGTGCTTGGAATAAAAACAGAAAAATCATAAGGAATTTCGCAAAATAAACCAATAAAAAAATATTGAAGTATTTACAAATTAAGGACATCTAACTGCACGCTTTAAATAGTAGGCCTTTGCATTTAAGAAAAATTTAACTGAACAAATAACCAGTGTGAGCACACGTATTATTGTGCCCCTTTCTTATATTATTATTATTATTATTATTATTATTATTATTAGCACCACGTCTTACTACCTGTTCGGGTTACACGCACTTACGCTAATGTGTAATGGTAGGGTGATTGTGAGATGAAATGGAGGACCTACAGTTTAACGTAGAATCCGAACCACGGTGGAGGCCTGGCATTCCCCACATTCACAAGATGTCTTGTCAGAGGCGAAGGAGGAGTTTGGTAATCAGATAAATCTGTGCCGGGACCGAGGATTGAACCCTGCCGCCAGCACAGAAGTCTGACACCTTGCCCTTAGACCACCAGGTCACCCCTTCCTTATACACTAGGTTGCTTAACGACTTTATACTGCCCCATCAATCTCAAACCATCTGGTTTTAGACACAAAGTCACGCTGGTCGTTTTTATCAACACTGACATAATTGTATTTTTATAAACTTGATTCCAAGTTGTCTGGAATATAATAAACATTCCTTCTGGAAAATGTGTAAAATCTAATGAATTTTGTTGTTTTGAAACAGTGGTAGTTTCGTGCTCGTCTAGACTCTAACTTGAACAATTGAATCATACGACAGAGCATGGCGAATCATGTGGTTTATATATCGCCCAAGTTAGAAAATAACTAATTATACGGGAATTAGGCAGTGTGTAAATGTATGTATGTGTGTGTGTGTGTTAATTACAAGGCAATACGCACTTCTATAGACTCCAATTCCTCTAGTCAGATAATGCCTCTGTATTAACTTCAAACTCTGAATTCCAGTGTCCCATTGTGAGCGGGTCGTACATGGGACAATAGTATCAGCTTCCTTTGGAGCAGTCGGACGTAAGCGCTCGCGCGCACACACGTACACACAGTTTAAATAAACTAGAGACTACCTCAACACGTTTATGGCGCAATAGAGCATAACAATGTAGACAAGAAAACTTAGCTTTACTTTGGCAAATTTGTAAACTTAAAAAAGGATAGGCTAAATGGTCCTACTGGACATGCATGTGGAAGGGTTTGTTTAATTATTTAGGATAGGATAAGGGTGTATCCCATAGCAGCATTTGTAAAACATTATCACTGTTTTGAATAAAAACTTTGTGATCTGTATTTATTTTATTTAATAAACTTAACCATAGCTTACACATTGTTGAAATGTTTATAAATCCTAAACTGAGCCAAAAGTGATGATAATAATAATAATTATTATTATTATACTTTCATTAATTATTTAAAAATCTAATGTTAACCAAAACCATAATACATATATTGCAATAATAATATTTAGCACCACGTCTTACTACCCGTTCGGGTTATACGCTTTAAGTACTAATTACTCTAATGGATTAGGAATTGGGAAGGTTGAATTAGAGGACGTGAACCCGCATTTGCGTGGAGGGAGAGTGGAAAACCATTTAGGAAAAACCACCCCATTTCACCCGACCGAGATTCGAACCTCGATCTCCCCGTCCTCAGCAGTTGAGCTCAACACGACTAGCGCGTTATCCAACTATGCCACCGAGGCGGGTCATATATTGCATTTCTATCCACAAACTTAAATCAATTTGGTAGGGTTAAGAAAGGTATAAATTAGACTAAATGTATTCGAAATTTCTTGGAGGGAGGGTGGGGAAACATTTGTGGAATCCAACATAATTACACCTGACTAGGATTTGAACCCCTGACCTCCTTTCCACTGGGACCGGAGTTTGCTAAGGGTGGACTATTTCCCAGGTGTACTTGTGGGAGTTTTCCACATTTCATAATTATAACCCTTTTCCCATCCTTTCTTAACGCTAATGCGGCTGCACTTACTCTTTAATAACCTTGGTTTAAAAGTGAGAGAATTACATTTTCATAGCTGTAGGCTGGACACAATTATATTGGTTTTAACTATTTGAAAAGGTGGCACTTATTTGTGATGCTTTTGCTGCAAGTAAAAAAGTATTTCGAGTATTGTTCAAGCTATATTTAAATTATACACATCATAAAGAGTTTTGATTTAAAAAAATAATTATTTATTGTTTTAATTAGGTGATGTTTCATATTTATAAAATGAATGTTTTGTGTGGGTTGCAGTTTTAATCCCACAGTTTATGAATTCCACTCTTCTTGTTGTCCCCTAGTCCACTTATGCATACACTTTACACATAATGAAATCTTTATTACATTCCTGTGTGTCTTTATATCTTTTAGTCACATTTAAAAAAATACTCCTTTTTATTTTCTAATTTAAACTAATATTTGGATTTATGGACTTTTTTAACCAACAAACTCTCAGGATGATTAATGTCTGCAATTAATTTTCGTAAATAGATTAAACTTTCTAAATTGTGTAAGATTATAGTTTCCAAAAATATTAAACGTAGGATTAAAAACTAGTTCAAGAGAACAATTAATAAGATATAGTATAATCACTTGCTTTTCAATATAATTATTTCTAAATAAGCTAGACTTGAATTTAATCCTTCCCGCCGATCTTTCCTTGTCTCAAGTATTACTTGAATCATCATAATTAATCAACAACAACTAAGCTTTGTGTATACCCTCATCGTAAACTTGAAAAGGTTTGCTGCTCCAATTAATAGTACAAAATAGCTTTACCTCGAAGATTTCCATTAGTTTCAGAGAAAACAACTTGTAATAAGAATCACTATACACATTTAAGGGATCTTAAAGTACGAGGTGTGTTTCATAAACAAGGACCGTTTTTCAATAAAATAAAAACTAAATATTTTTGTGTATTTTTTTTTCCCATCCGATTATACATACCTTCATCTACTTTTCAACATTGTTTCCATTGTTATTTAAACATTTGTCTTATCGTGAGATAAAGTTTTAGTAGGCCCGCGTCATAGAAGTCTGCCGCTGGCGAGGAAAGCCATTCCTGAACCGTAGTTTTCATTTCGACGTTGGTGACCTGGTGGTCTAGGGGTAAGGTGTCAGACTTCTGTTCTGGCGGCCGGGGTTCAATCCTCGGTCCCGGCAAAGATTTATCTGATTACCAAACCCTTCCTTCACCTCTGACAATACATCTTGTGAATGTGGGGAATGCCAGGCCTCCACCGTGGTTCGGATTCCACGTTAAACTGTAGGTCCTCCATTTCATTTCACAATCACCCTACCATTACACATTAGCGTAAGTGCGTATAACCCGAACGGGTAGTAAGACGTGGTGCTAATAATAATAATAAAAATAACACTTCGACGTTGGCGAGGAAATGCTTGCTGGCGAGGAACCTTTTCATATGCAGGAAAAGATGGCGGCCACTAGGTGCGAGGTCAGGGCTGAAGGGAAGGCGATCCAATTGTCGCCAGCCAAGAGATTCGATGAGAGCTTGTGTTCGAGCAGCTGCATTTATTGTTGTACCTCATTGCTGGAAGTCCCCCAGCTGAACACCACGTCTGTGCCGGAAACACGGGTCCGGCAGACTTCAAGTTCACACAAACTTATCTCACGATACGAAAATGTTTAAATAACAACGGAAACAATGTTGAAAAGTAGGTGAAGGTATGTATAATTGGAATTTTTAAAAAATACCCACAAATAATTTGTAGTTCCTATTTTATTGCAAAACTGTTCTTACAAACTCGTATTTATAAACTGAATAGATGGTTATATTCCAGTTGTAATTTTCCTTCATGTAAATAGGTTTCCAGTATTTTTAATCAATTTTCAAATTAGCAACATTTAGAAAATATATTTTAGTAATGGATGTATTGTATTATGTGTAGCTAGCAATTTTACCCGTTTTTCGCACGGCTGTACCGCATCAACTATATCAAATTGGGACATTCGTCATTTGGCTGCCGTCATTTTGATAGGTTTTTCGTGTACAGTCCTAAGCTAACTAACTATGGCAATTAATAAATTTTAAAAAACATGTTAGAAAGAAAATATGTCCTAGTCCATAAACTGACTGCACAAACAAACGCAATCCTTACCTAAGCACGATCATAATATAAGTTAAACGAATTAATATACATTTTTACAGAAAAATGTCGAAAAAAAAAATTGTATCACATTTTATAAATTATTATTATTAGTAGTAGTATAAAGCGTATAAATTGTTAGTATTATTATTGAAACACATTAAACATTGAATATCATACCTTCCCTCAGAAAATGATGGTCCTCAAGTTATGTCGCTAGAATGTGTTTATTTTAATTATAATGTCGCTCCTAGATAGGTGCTAGCTTATCCTTCAATTATTAGCTATGTTTTCGCAATACTAATAGTTCCTCTTTAAAATAATATTTGATTTTATTAGTTTATTTTTAGACATTTTTGGCGTGTATTTACAATGTTACAGTTTTTTTAAATCAGTTTAGGAAATGCTAAGGGCACCCTTCTCTCCATCCACCCCCACACCCCCATTCCCCAGTATCTGATTTTAAATTCCAAACTTTCTAACTGTTATGGTTAGGTGGATTGGTTCTTAAACCAACTTGGTGAATATAAATTTTCTTCCATGCCGAGAAATAGGTTCTTTAATTCTTTTGGAAATATGTCTATATCATCCCCCCTCCACCATCACCACTTCTTTAGTTCCAACATTCTCACTTTGAAATTTTAAGACTCATTTGTTTATCTTATATGACTATTTCAGGTGCCTGCCAAATTTCAACTGAACCACATCAAAAATAGTGTTATCTATTAGTTGTATACATTTTAAGCGCTTCCATTTCCCGGGCTTCAATTTTTTAATTCCAAATGTTCTGAAGCCATCCGGATATTCGGAAAGGTCTATTAACTTACATGCCCTAAAGGTCAGCTGTACTGAAAGTTGCTTTTGCATCATGGTTTTCCTATTTTCCTAACCAAATTCGGGTAATTTTCCTCTAAAATATACCTCACTTGTCCCTCTCTTATAAATGTAAATATTCGGAAAATCCGGAATGGTAGTAAGACGCAGTGACGTTTATTCAATGGAAGCAAGGGAAACAACGCTTCCCTAAAATTAAAGAGTGAAAAGAGAAAATGATAAGAAAATGAATTTAAAACAAATTATTATAATAATAGAAACCTCTCCAACACTGAGTTGAGGTCGCAGGACTTCTTTCGGAGCAAGCCGTTCTTTCTCAGACTGACCGGCTAGCCAGCTGGTCTCGCTCACTCTTAATTACACCAATCGTTTGTTTCCGGGTCTGTCCGGCCCTGATCGGGAAAATGGAAGCACCGTATCCCTAGGCGAGTAAAAGTGCACGAGTTTAATATCGGGATTGGTGTATAATCGTAAGTTAAATACTGTTAAAATCTTATTTTATAGTTTGTTTTAACCGATAGTTATTTTTTCTAGGTATAATTATGGGCACTCTATTACAAAATAACGTATTTATCGCAAATTTAAAGTAAGTTTTGTTATATTTTACGGAATATTGACGCTTGTTTGATCCTCCAAGGGAAGCGGTTGGTTTCTTTACGTACAGTAGTAGAATGACGATTTCGTCAACAAGTGCAGCAGTAGAAAATCCCTGTGTATTCATAACTCATATTTTGAAGCGTAGTTTTTAGTCCCGGGTTTTTTGACGAGAAAAATAAAATAATTGAAACAGGCAGACCCGCTCCATCTTCGGGCAGCCTATGAAAAAAAAATTCTGACGTTTCAATAATTAATTTTATGAAAGTGTATATTAAATATCAGTATGTTGGGTTGGTGGATAATTATAAAGTTTACCTTACTATTTACTAACGATAATGGCGTGTGGCATAAATCCGGATTCAAAACTAGAAGGCAGGCCAAAGGTCATACTCATTTGCAGGCCACAACCCAAGAGAAAATTTCGGCAGTCGAAATTTACCATTATTGTTATTATTATTATTTGAGTTAGAACTATGGTTATTATTTATTTATATATAAATAAATATATATATATATAATTTAATGATTGTGATAATGTTTCTAAGATCACCAATTATTTTGTTTTATTCCATGCATAGTTTGGGTTACCCCCTTTCTTTCTTCCCCAGAATAATTTAACTATACAAAGAAAAAAACGTATGAACTTCCAATTAAACTAACGTCCATCAGACCCCCTTTAGTGTAGCCTCATTTCTTCCCTTTGTCCAGAATTGACCACACGCCACTGGTAATATGTTGTGCACAAAAAAAAAGTGTAAGTTAAATTAAATCAAATTGGTAAGCCTACTCGTACTCTAAGAGGGTTCGTGTTATTTGTGTTTATTCATGACATCTAACGGGCTTGTTCTGACCCGACTGATTGTATCAACACACAACGTACAAACTAGCTTGATTCTAGAACAGACACAACATTCAGTCGGTGAAAGGGGAGCTCAGATTTTACCGATGATAACAAAACTAGCCTTTTTGTATTTAAATCCGAGAACATTGGTTGTGTAGACAATTACGCCTCATGCATAAGCCAAGATGTTGAACTTTTTTTTTTTCATATACGTTAGTTTATCATAGCTTTGGTTGGGTGGGGGGCTATAGGGAACTCGAAAAAAAGGCGATTGTTTTTTGCAGTTTTTATAGCAAAACCTTTTTGGCCATGATAAATTAAATATTGCTTCATTACAAACATGGAACTTAATTTACGTCACACGGTGAAACCAACAGTTGATGAATATCTGCCATGAACAAGGCGACACTAGTTGCCAAACTTTTTTAACTAAGTGAAAACGCTATCATTAAATCCCAGGACTCTCATGACAGATATTAAAAATATGTTGAGGTCGCCGTGTGAAGAAAATTAGACTCTTATGTTTCTACTGGAGTAATATTTAATTTATCTTGACTAAAAAAAAAGTTTTGATATAAAAACTGCAAGAACAGTGTCCTTTTCTCGCGTTCCCTACAGCCCCAGCTTTTAAGCGACCTTTCAAACCCTCTATCTGGAAATCCTCGCCTACCTGCTAACCGAAGCAAAAAGGCTGTCTCGGTGAGGTACGATCCTTCTGATAAATTATTCAGATTGAACGAGCGAGCACTCCGTCAAACGATACTCTTACTCCCGGCTTAACACGCCGTTGGCACGAGCTACTCACCGGGTGGAGGGAAAAAATCCTACGGGTATTGGGGGGTTTCATCGTTATGAGAGGTAACTTCCCTCCGCTCCCTCGCCCTCAAGGTCCTCTCATTACAGTCTCATTGAAAAGATAACGCGTTGAAATATTTAACATTATTATTATTATTATTATTATTATTATTATTATTATTAGCACCGCGTCTTACTACCCGTTCGGGTTATACGCACTTACGCTAATGTGTAATGATAGGGTGATTGTGAGATGAAATGGAGGACCTACAGTTTAACGTGGAATCCGAACCACGGTGGAGGCCTGGCATTCCCCACATTCACAAGATGTCTTGTCAGAGGTGAAGGAAGGGTTTGGTAATCAGATAAATCTTTGCCGGGACCGAGGATTGAACCCCGGCCGCCAGCATAGAAGTCTGACACCTTACCCCTAGACCGCCAGGTCACCTGAGCGATATGGATCAAGATATAAGTAACTGTTTCCACTCAAGTACTTATTTTAGTTATTATTGGTGAGGGTTGATTAAATATATCTTGACGGCGGTTGAGGGCAGTTGGCCCAGTTAGAATCTTCTAGCATTTTAAAATGATTCCTTCTAATAACCAATTTCAAACATATTTTATAGCAATCCTACTTTATTTCTGGGCTTAGATTGAAATGCATTTTTGTAGTGTGTTCTTTATATAAAAAGAGGGAGGAGGGGGCGCATGGAGAATACATTTATCTTATTATAATTTTTTACCGAGGGAATGCGCTATTTAACTTGAATTTGGTTATATTACGGTATTTTTTAAAACCAAACTCATTATATTTATTGATACTAACCGGTTAGTCACCTCATATCGGTTGGTAGTGCTTCTTTCTACAGAACGAATTATTCCCAGGTTCGATTCCTGGAATGGTTGATAAATTGATATTGGGTAATGTTGGGACTTGACCTTTTCAGCTGAAAGTGACGGACGGAGAACTGGAATAATATATTCGACTTGTTCAGGAAGTTCACGTTACGAACCCCAAATAAATAAGACTGACAACCTAAGCTTAACTTATAGTGTAAGATGATGTTTCTTTAAAAATATGTTTATTATATAGTAATCTATTTTATACAAAACTATAATTTTAAAACCTTTTCATCTTTAGAGATGATGTATTATTAAAGTGTATGAATTTAAGCTTATAAATATTTTATTTGAGGTTAAAAATAATATTTATTTTGACGTTTTTCAAAACTTAATTTAGTACTTTGAACTGAACTTTGAACCTTATCAAATAAAATGCTAGTTTTCTTAGGACTTAATTTTATTTTAATTCTAATACGTAGCCATGTAAACAATGACATAACACATTTACGTATAGGGTTTTAGAGTGAGATTTGGGAGAATATATTATATTGTAAAATTATATTGGTAGTTTATAAAATTCCACCTTTAATGTAAGTCAAAGTAGATTATTCTATTATTTAAAAGAATACTATACAATTCACTTTGTACAATATAGAGTTTTATATTTGGTAGCCCTAATACTTTTTTAAATAAAAAAATCAAATGAAAAATCTGTCTATTGATTTAGTCATATTTTAAACTTTTAATATTAAATTTCAGGAACTTCATGACATTTTTGTAAAAACGTTATTTAGAGGAGGAAATAATTGTTGTATGAAAATGTCTCATTGGTCTTGACGTGCACTTAAAATAAAAAGCACTCAAGCCTACTCTAGTCAGGATTCCAGCCGAGGAATAAAAATGGAGTGTTGTCAAGCAACGTTTTAAGTAACGCGAAATCCACTAAAGCAAAGAATAAACCACATTTGTTGAATTTTCACAAAAACCCACAGAAATTAAAGATAGGTCTTTCTTTAAAAAAAATCATATTATTTTATATTAAAGATTTACTCTCTCTCTTTTCCACTCTCTTACTTGACAAACATAAAATCAAGGGCTCTTACACTTTATAGGAGTGTATGATGTCTAATAATACCACGAACTTTAAATCAGACGGTCTATAAAAACAGCGTTGTTTCCGCATATAAATTCGCCACTAGTTTGTGACTACGGCTGAACTTCGTAGTGAACAACCAAACAGACATCACGGTTTTTCTTCTTTTGTTCGCCTCTCTCCCAACCCCTTCCTTCTCCCTCCGTTTGCAGATATAGCATCGCTATTTCACTCCAGGGGATTCCAGCTCTGTCAAGTCTCTTGGAAAGTTTCGCCGCATCCAAGTTTACACGTTTCTAGTTTTTTCTCTCTCGAGAATCGCGCCGTGAACTGTTTGTTCCCCTCCCTCCCACCTCCTTTATTTTTGTTTGTTCATAACCTCCCCCTTGAAATCAGCCATTTCCCAACACTCGCGGGTCCCCAATCAATTAAACTGAGACACGTGTTCATTTTTTTTGGGTAGAAGTTTGAACATGTATCTGACACGTGCACACGACTATAAATACTTGTTTGTCCCAAGCTACTACTGGTCCCGGTTTGATGCTCGCTCAGTGTAACAGCCGTTTCCGACTATAGTTGAGTCATCAGTTGAATAACGTGCTAACACATTTTTACTGAGGTATTTCTCTATATACTTGTACTTATATATATATAATTATTATATATCCTAATTATATATAACTTTCACTTTTAACATATATTGTCACTATTGGCATTTTGAAGCTAGATATAGTCTAGTGCACCTATTTTCTGCGCCATGTCTTACTATTCGTCCATGATATTCGCACTTAATTAGGTAAGGATGAGAAATATATAATTTTAGGTGTAATTTAATTATTTAGAGGGGGGGGGGGGTTATCCCCATTACAGCCAACCAAGATCAGAACCCGGATATTTTAGTTACCAGCAAACCAGACATAGATAAGTTAAACGTTAAGCCTAACTTTATTTTTGTTCAATATTGGAATATAATTTTTTATACTTTCTAAACTGTTCTTTATGGCGTGGATCAATTATATGTGGGTCAACCTGCGGTTAACAATGAAAGTGCACCAGAAGGAGAAACCGCGTGTCAAAAGTGCACCTAGACTTTTTATTAAAAACACACAGGGAAAAAAACAACTGCATAACATGGCAACATGGTTAACATCTCGTACACACAATGATATATCGCGTTGAATGTAATTCTACAAAATATAATCCTCAAACTGTAATAGCTTTTAGTTATTTGGTGCTAGATTAGATTAGTCTGGTGTCAACAAGCGGCGTTGCCATGTGAGGTTGAGGGACTACAAACAATGATGCACCTACCTTATGCGCTTCTGAAACACCCCGAAGAAGGTACACAAATTCGACCTGTACGTTTTCAGTACTTTGCCGTCAACCTGGCATCGATGTTTGATAGGGCCGACTCGGAACAATATGGGCCTAACTCGTAGTTCCGAGGTGACACGACGTGTTTACCGCGAGCTTACCTCCTCTTTCCTTCGCTATTAATTGATGACTGCCTTGACAGTGATAAATCACGGCTGTCAGCGAATAAAAATACCTTTTCAAATATTCTCTAGATGATATTCTGGTATAAAAGAAAAATCAATAGATTTAATATCAGATAGTAGAAAAAGATAGCGGATTTAGATTCGAACAATTTTTTAAAACTCTTTTTAGAATAATCTGCTACATAGAATACTTTGATTTTGTAATGTAGAACAGTTATTTTATTAAGTATAAATGCATCATTAAAACTTACTAATGATCAAAATTATACTTCTTTTTTCAAAATTATCCGTCCATTACATTTAAACATAGCAAAGAAAAATAATAATACCTCTATTATATGTGAATCTAT
This sequence comes from Timema shepardi, assembly GCA_902151425.1. Classification (NCBI taxonomy): domain Eukaryota; kingdom Metazoa; phylum Arthropoda; class Insecta; order Phasmatodea; family Timematidae; genus Timema; species Timema shepardi. The sequence continues at coordinate 273,145 of CABFVX010000375.1, forward strand.
TAGTATTAGATCACTATAATTTAACACTTATTCATTTAATACATTTGTTAGAAAATTTATGAGAAGAATTTTTTTTTGACTAATTACCTAAACTACTCTTTATAGTAGTAATATTAATAATGGTGTGTCTGAGCTACATTAATCTGTAGCTCAGGTTGTTAAAAGCTCAGCCAGTACTAATATATTGCTACCTAGGGACACGCGATCGTACTAATCGTACATTCTTTTCGTGGAGGCTCTTTCCATGTCCCGAACAAATTAGTGGATTCTATTGAATATGATGGGGTGGAGCTAATGAAGATATTAACTTAACTTAAACCTAATTAACCAAACTCTGCTGACCATTGGAATTATTCCCATTTCGAGAAAGATCCCATCAGCCGGGAACCAATCCGGAGCCTCAGGTCAGCATTCAGGGGTTCTAAAACACTATACCACGAGGCCGGATCTTATTTAGAATCTGTAATAGCTACAATCTACCATGGTTGGTATAGGAGTTAGCACGCGATACTTTGTTTCAGGATAGCGTTTCATAGACCAGTACAATTTCTGTTTTCCACACTCACGTGTAAAATGCTAGTTATTATTATTATTATTATTAGCACCGCGTCTTACTACCCGTTCGGGTTATACGCACTTACGCTAATGTGTAATGGTAGGGTGATTGTGAGATGAAATAGAGGACCTACAGTTTAACGCGGAATCCGAACCACGGTGGAGGCCTGGCATTCCTCACATTCACAAGATGTATTGTCAGAGGTGAAGGAAGGGTTTGGTAATCAGATAAATATGTGCCGGGACCGAGGATTGAACCCCGGCCGCCAGCATAGAAGTCTGACACCTTACCCCTGGACCGCCAGGTCACCCAAAATGCTAGTTAATACCCTTAAAACCCTCCCACCTCAATTTCTTGTCTTTAGATTGGTGTTAGTTGTAGATATCCCAAACGAAGAGTGTGACGTTTAACACTAGAATAAATAACTCCAATCAGTCTCTGTTGTCGGTTAGCCAGAAAGTAAGGTATTTATAAAAACAAAAACAAAACACTAGTTTTATTCCCCATTGATTATAAAGTTATTTTAATTTGGCAATTATGTAATGGTTCATCTCTATACAATGATAATAACATTACATGTTTTAAGGTAGAATTTTAATATGGATGTTTCTTTACTCTGTTAGGTTAGTTTGTAAGTTGATATTGGTACACCCCCTTTTACATAAACTCGAGTTAATTCCTTTTGTGCATACATACGTTGTATTTAATAAATGATTTTTATTTAAATTGATATTGAACTTTAATGACACAATATTTCCAAAAATAACCTAAATATTACAAACTGCGCTTTATTATTCATCAAAGAAAATAGGCTATCATGTATGTGAATGTTCATTATGATGTGTTTATTTGTTCAAGGTATGGAGTAGTTCAAATGGTTACTGTAGGCCTTCATTCAAATATTACTTACTTACTTAGTATAAGGTGACCTGGCGGTCTAGGGGTAAGGTGTCAGACTTCTGTGCTGGCGGCCGGGGTCCAATCCTCGGTCCCGGCAAAGATTTATCTGATTAACAAACCCTTCCTTCACCTCTGACAAGACATCTTGTGAATGTGAAGAATGCCAGGTCTCCACCGTGGTTTGGATTCCACGCTAAACTGTAGGTCCTTCATTTCATCTCACATTCACCCTACCATTGCACATTAGCGTAAGTGCGTATAACCCGAACGGGTAGTAAGACGCGGTGCTAATAATAATAATAACAATACTTAGTCTACTCTATGGTATTAGGAACTATAAAGCTCATATCTTCCGCACTTGGCAAAAGAACGCCACCTATCCCTATCTCGAACTATCTCCATCCAGTCTACCTCATTACACCCTATCCCTATCCCAGTCCACCTAATTACTCCTTATCACTATATTGATCTATCGTTATCCATTCCACCTAATTACACCCTATCTCTTATAAGTACATTCTAATCTTATCCTCCCATCGGCGTTTGCGTCTTCCCAATCGTTTCTTCCCATTAGGTTTGCCAGTCAATACCCCGAACCCCTAACTTTGAAACTTGCGAAAATACTCGATTGCGAGTTAACTCACAAATCGCAGGTTGTACTGAAACAGAGCTAATTTTGAAAGGTTTCTACTGTCGTGCGAGTCGGTGTAGTGTCGTTTCGCTTGCGACTGAGTTTTCAATCCGACAACACTGTAAAACCATGACGTGCCAAAAGATTGAGGCGATGAGATGCCACAACACGCCATAATACAATATATGTAACTGAAAGTAAACACTATTATTGTATTGAGTGCATCATATACAACGATTTTTTAGTTATCTTAGGAAACCATTCTCTAGTTGTACACATCTAAGCTTGATGTCTCAAAATTTTCTCAATTTATATCCCTAGAAGTAAAATTGTTGTCTCAAGCATTATTCACTTTACCACACTTGGTAGCGTGCTTGGCGCAAACGCAGTTTTTCACGAGTTCGATCACACCACGGCTACAATATTTTAATTCTTCGTCTGAATTTAAAACACGTTTTAGTAATTAGAATTCAGTATATTATTTCATTTTCGAAACTATTTTTAAAACATAAATATGCGCTAAAGATTTTTACTATGCGAATAATAATTAGATCGCTTAGCCTTATTTTAAAATGTGTACAATTTTATGTCATAAAACCCATTAATTTAATTTTTAAATAATCACCTACATACAAAATTTCAAAATTAATGTAGGCCTAGCGTTTTTAATTTATTAACTTTTTAAAATGTTTTTAAGGACCATTATGTTAGTCTAATTAGGCTCAAATATCTTGTATACTTCTATAAAAAATATTTAAAAAAATTATTTGCTTACTATTACGATCATTTAAAATTAAAGTTTAAAGTATGATAAATTTAAAAAAAATGGAGCTGCCAGGATTCGAACATATGATTTAGATTATGAGACATTCACTCTACCGACTCAGTCAAATTGAAACTAAATAAATTAAATTAGAATATATAATTATGTTTTCATCCAAACAAATGTTTTTATTGAAGGAGTGTATAAAATGTACAAAGCAATCATATGTTTTTCTTCTGTAAACCTATTGTGTATAGTAGTAGGGTTATTTCAACCAAATCACTCTCAAAAAGCTGCAACCAAAGAGGGGGATGGCATCCATTTTGTTATTTTATTGCTTACTCGACAGACAAGGCCTGTCTCGCACGGTGGGAGGCTGGCGAGTAGAATCCGCTCGCGATTCGATCGTGTGACGTCAGTTTTCGCAGCGCGAAAGTTTCAATATTAGGGGTGGGCGTGATTGTGTGCGAGATGAGAGAAACACGCTAGAGAATCACTACTCGCGCGTTTCAAAATTAGAGGCCCTGATCACGGTTCTAGAATCTCCCATTTGCGCTGCATGTCCTGCCCACCGTGATCTACAAGACTTTATTTTCCTAGCAATGTATTGTGGCGAACCTAAATTTTTTGTCTTCATACAAGGCAAGTTACCACGTTTCACACCCATAGAGAACAAACAACCGATAAAATTATTGTATTGTATATTTTGACTTTTACAAATTAAATAGGTTGAATAAAGATTTTAGGAGTTATATTTGCAATAACATAATTTACGTCCAAGTTTGATTTAGTTTTATACTTATACTTATTATTATAATCTTAACCATCAAGATTATACGACTACTAAAAAAACAACGTAATTTTAATTTGGAAAGTTCACGTTTGATTCCCGACCGGGTACACTAGAGCTGTTTATTTCTAAATTGCAATTTTTCACCCTCTCCTCGGGCAAAGTTTGATGTAGTTCCTTAAAATGCACCCAACATCCGTTTCCTCTGGATAAACTATTTTAAGGCCTGGTTCGTCACTACTGAGACTTTAGAGTACTAACAGAATCCAAACGTTAGATATTTTACATTTATTTTTGTGAACATAGCGTGACTAAATTTATCAGAGGATAAACCGGAATATACAACTAAAACTTTATGTAGTCCATGCACTGTAAAAAACATCATTAACACAATTCACTGTCAGCGTGTCCTATTGGCGTGCCAGACTCTCCGATCTGGGTGCTCTGGAGTTGATTTGTAATATATGTCGGAAGCAATTTAGGTGGGGTTTATTTTTCATTGGGCGGTTTACCATCCTTTCAGTAGAAAGATTTGTGACCAATTCGTGACTTTTCAGTTCAGGACTCGTGATTAGAATTTATCGATTCACTACTCGGCCCTTTCCTCGTTATTTTCCGATTTATAACTTGAAAATAACCGATAACCCCTCCACATAAACAAATTCGTTTTTATTTTTGGCAAAAATATCTACTTCTCACGTTTCCGAGAGATAAGACTGAACAAATTAATACCGTGTTTGATAATAGTTGTATTAAATATGGTTGTCGCCTAAGCTAGTACGTCCGTTAATCAAACCGGCTGCTTCTTTCGAATATGATCCTGTATCCCGGTCACTTGTTTAGTTTTCGTCACATAGTGATAGCATTTGAACGCTGCCATTGGCCCATATATATTTCAGTCTGGTCTTAAATTATTATTTAATATTTTACTATGTTAAATTAATATTATAATATTTATATAAATATAATCATAATAATCCAAATATATTTTCAAACAGTCACTATTTCAATTACATTTTCAAAAATGTGACGTTTGGAATTCAGTGATAAGTTCAAATAACCTGAAATTTATTGAAATAGTAATAATAATAATTATTATTATTATTAGCACCGCGTCTTACTACCCCTTCGGGTTATACGCACTTACGCTAATGTGTAATGGTAGGGTGATTGTGAGATGAAATGGAGGACCTACAGTTCAACGTGGAATCCGAACCACGGTGGAGGCCTGGCATTCCCCACATTCACAGATGTATTGTCAGAGGTGAAGGAAGGGTTTGGTAATCAGATAAATCTGTGCCGGGACCGAGGATTGAACCCCGGCCGCCAGCACAGAAGTCTGACACCTTACCCCTAGACCACCAGGTCACCAAGACATAGTAATAATTAACTACATAGTAGTAACTAAAACCTTCTTTCTTCATATCATTTTGACGTTGCTCTCAAACGTAAATATCGCCTCAATATTAAGATGTCAAATCGAATATATTAGTTTAAACGACAATGTCACTCCTTTATTTAGCATCCAGGACTAATTTTTCTTGTCACTTGAATCACTAATGTTCTGAAATAAATTACCAGTCTTTTGGGCTACAAACTGGCACTGGTTTTTTAGCGAAAAATAATAATTAGACGGGGTTTACGGCTCAGCAATAATATTGTAGGTTATCAGCCTCGGTGATCACGTGATCTAATAGTTATTATTCTGAAAATTGAAAAATGACACCTGAACACGGGAATCGAACTCGGAGCATTTGACTTAGTACGCCAAAACTCTACCACTGAGCTATCCAGGAGTCGTCCCCTGCCCTTGGTCATTCTTCACTCATATTTTAAGGCAGAGTCTATGATGGACGTGCGTAAATCGTCACGAGCTATCAGATAACGCAGCCATCTTCGAGTCGGTGGTTGGCTTATTACTGCCACTTGTACAATTATTATTATATCTGTACAGGATTGAATATTAAGAAGCAAATAGCCTAAGCTACTATTTGTGCTCTTAGAGAGGAATTCTCCATCTAGATATTCAGAATATATCTATTTGGAGAATTCCTCTCTAAAAGCACACATAATAGCTCAGGCTATATTCTTAATAGTCATTAGATTAGTAACTTAGTAAACTTAATAATTGCTGACGTAGATGTATAGGTTCAAATCTCCAAAAGTCGTTGGGTTGGTCATAGGTTGAATAATTGCTGATATGGATACACAGGTTCAAATCTTGAATATGTCATTAGGTTGGTATTAGACTGTATTATTGCTTACGTGGGAATATGGATTCAAATTTCAAAAAGTCGTTAGGTTAGTTAGTCATTAACTGAATAATCGCTGACCTGGGTATATAGGTTCAAATTTCGAAAAATTGTTAGGTCGGTTATAAACTGAGTGATCGCTCACAAGAATAAGCCTATATTGATGAAGGCACATTGTGTCGAGATGAAAAGTAAAAAAAACGGTAAAAAATTCTTCGAGCAAATTTACAATCTACTGTTGCTGAAAAATATGTAATTCCTTACCCATTTCTCTACCGGGTTCACTCATTCTGGTGTCACTATGATCATATAAGATAATACATGGTGATGTTTTCTTAGATCATTGTCTTTATTTTTTGCCTTGGAATCACAATATCTGTCGCTCAATTGACACACTAAAGTCATCTTTCTTTCTATATAGATATGGTTTCAAAGTTTAGAACGCAGGCATTTCTGCCACGAAGTATAAACTCCTCTTCAATGCACTAGGAAAGTCATAATACAATATTTAGAAGATTTTTGGTTCCATTTATCTTGTTCTATTCTTTCAACTGAAGACACATTTATCTACTTTAGTTGTGGTGACATCCGAGAAACTGTCAGTCGTAAGCTTATAAATTATTCTCTGGACTACTCAGGAAATGTGTAAAATTGACACCACTCTAAGCATTTTTTAGTTCGTTTATGTTATTTTAAAACTAAACTTATTTCTTATAAAATCTAGAATCCTTGAAACGCAGTTTAAAATATGGGCTATCCCAGTTTTATATATTTGCGCCGGTGTTCGTTCACGGAAAGCAATTGAGGTATAATTATTTGAATAAATACAGGTGTGGACCCATGGGCTAAGCGTAAGAAAAAAGCATTAGCTAAAGAAATATCAGAAAGTGGCATTAATTCATGCTATATAATACGGTATTAAGGTGGGATGTGAGGGCCTTCGGGAAAAACCCAGTGTTTTTGCATTTCTTGTGGCAAAACATTTTTTTTTTTTACAAAATAAATAAAATATTGCTCCAGTAAAACATATAATTTAATTTTCTTCACATGGTGACCTCAAAATATCTTGAATATCTTTCAAGGGAGTCCTAGAGTTTAATGACAACTTTTCCCTTCAGTTAAAATGGTTCTCATCTAATACCGCTATGCTCATGACAGATATTCAACAAACCAAAAAAAGAAATTGGGTAATTCCAAAATAGGGCTGTAGGGTGGAAGAGGGAGGAGCTTGCTATAGTTCGAAAAAACTTTTTAGATGAGGTAGAAAATTAAATTTCGGCAGACATTTAAAAATATCATTAAATAAATATCAAGGGCTGAAAATGTTATAGTTTTTATTAGGACTATAGGAAACAGGTGTGTGTATTTGGAGGGTATGAGGGCTAATTATTATTATTAGCACCGCGTCTTACTACCCGTTCGGGTTATACGCACTTACGCTAATGTGTAGTGGTAGGGTGATTGTGATATGAATTGGAGGAACTACAGTTTAACGTGGAATCCGAACCACGTTGGAGACCTGGCATTCCTCACATTCACAAGATGTCTTGTCAGAGGTGAAGGAAGGGTTTGGCAATCAGATAAATCTTTGCCGGGACCGAGGATTGAACCCCGGACGCCTGCATAGAAGTCTGACACCTTACCCCTAGACCACCAGGTCACCCTGAGAGATAATTTAAAAACACAATTTTAGATAGGGTAAAAAATTTAAATTGGGTAGGTAGGTAGAAGGACAATGCCAAATAAGCTAATTTGTTTTAAAACTCGAAATTCATAATTAGTATTTGCTTAAATGGAAGAGGAGAGTTACAATTTATAAAACTAATAGAAAAACTACCAAATATTTATTATTTAGAAAGTGGGCTGGAGAAATGAGGGCTCTCAAAATGTCCAAAACTAAAATAATAAATTACTTTTCAGTGTGGCAGAAGATTGAAATTGTAGCGGGCTAATTAGCCAAGTCACGTGCAACCCAAATTAACTGTCAAAAATAATGGTCTTGAAATAAAATATACATGGATTGCTGAAAATGTACTCATATCTATACATGTGTGTGTTACATACCTCGCCACAACAACTTCGCTGAACACGAGCTCCATTAGACGTGCCCTGCTATTCTCTCGGCCAGCGACGCTGAACACGAGCCCCATTATACGTGCCCTGCTATTCTCTCGGCCAGCGACGCTGACACTTCACTTTTAATTCATACGATTGAATTATTGGGTGGCGCGCCGCGCGCAATTTTCGCTGGTTGTGGCTTACGTGACAAAGTGAACTTCACGGGACGTCATCCCCCCACTACTCTTCTATGGTTCGCCGAACTCTGGCGCTATAAGACGCCGTGGCTTGCAGGACAAGAACACATAACTTCATTGTTATCCCAGGATACAACACGTCACACGTTTCTTCGATCAAGACATATTTACGACTCCAAGGGACTGGCCTGATCGGCGGGAGAAGACTGCCGCAGATTTATAATCAAGTATTAATGGGGAGTAGATGGCTGTAATGGCCGTGGTGAGGTCTTCGGAATAGTTTATTTGTTCAAGAGAGTATTAATAACTCATGTTTTTCGTGGAAATGTAGTTTAGTCTTAAACTTTCCGGCTCGCGGTACTAGATATTGGTGGCGTTCTATCTCACTGATATATATACTGGGTCCTTCAGACCTGCAGTTTATGTAGTAGTGTGTCCCACTCCCTGGCCTGCACGACCATGTCGTAGTCTGCAGTGCCTTCAGGCGTGAAAGGGGCTGTTTAGGTTGTTCCAGGCCTGGCTGTGTGCCTTATTGGGTGTTGGTCGGCTCTCCTAGGGTTACTTAGGGTGCTTCATGCCATGATTATAGTTTGCCGTCTAGGGGTAAGATGTCAGACTTCTATGCTGGTGGCCGGGGTTCAATCCTCGGTCCCGGCACAGATTTATCTGATTACCAAACCCTTCCTTCACCTCTGACAAGACATCTTGTGAATGTGGGGAATTCCAGGCCTCCACCGTGGTTTGGATTACACGTTAAACTGTAGGTCCTTCATTTCATCTCACACTCACCCTACCATTACACATTAGCGCGAGTGCGTATAACCAGAACGGGTAGTAAGACGCGGTGCTAATAATAATAATAATAATATAGTTTACCTTATTGTGGTGATCAACTTGTAGATCGTTTGCTCATCAGGCATGGCTCGCGTTTGTATAGATATTGAATGATCGTTGTTCGCCGTGTTGTGGTACTTAACTTGTGGGTCTTTTGCCCGCTAGGCATGGCTCGCATTTGTTACAAATTTTGATATAGTCCTTTTTAGAGGACGTGTCTCCCCTTCTGGGTTTGATAGTCGACCGTCTCGGGTTTGATCACTTCGAGTCTGGCCAAGACCAATTGGTTATTTGTTTGGTCATTTTGTGCTTAGGCCTAGAACCCTGGATTGGAACCTTCGTCTATAGTTTAGCCGGGATATGTATGGCCGGAATAAACACTCTGTAGCTTGTAACTATTGGAACTTGATTAAAATGGATTAAGCTAGCCTCACTAGCTTGAGTAGTCTTTAACCAAGTTATCTGGTTCACTTATTGTGTATGGTATTCTTGTAAGTGTAATTGTTTATTGACTAATACGGCATTATTGTTTCTAATTGGGAGGCTACCTATACCCAGCATAACCAGGAATTTGCCTGTGTTGTACTAATGTTGGCGCTTCCCGCCTTGAGAAATATTGAGTGGGAACACTAGATAACTCGCTTCGGAGTTATCAATATTAGGGATCCATAATTAGCCTCAAACTTCACTAACTGGATAGTACCTGTGTTATTTTTAATGTACGTGCTGACAAACTGATCTCATTAAAGTTTATTTGTTTATCTCCATCATTATCTTTGCTTTTACTTGTTTTATATCTTGAATGTTTTCCGTGTTACGTACCTGGGGTTTAAAAAAAAACCTCCGGGATAAAATTTGTCAGTCCACCCCAAACAACCACTAAGGTCTAATCCTTAAATTTCAAACTGAAGAAGCAGTAAATGGGGGGAAAGGAGCTATATCAAAATTCCTAAAACTTGGTAAAAAAAAAACTCTTTTGGTGTAATATAAAATAAAAATTTGACATGTAAGTCAACAGACATTCTTGGGAAACCCATGACGTCTGAACATAGCGAATCTCAAAATTTAAGCCCGGGAAATGGAAAAGTTCAAAATGTGTACAACCATTATAGAACACTAATTTTCTGTGTTAATTTTACCACCTTTAAAAAAATGATTGGAATAAATTTTGGCCCTTCTTGCCCTTTTGGCCAATTTTAAAATCTTTACTGTAATAGGCTATATTTATTTCAGGAAGACTAGCACTCCTCGTAAAAAAGTGTAAAATATGCACACAAAAAATAAAAAGTGTAAGTAAAATGTTTTAAAAGGATTATACGGTTAAAAAGTACAAAATGGAAAATGTCCCTATAGAGTAAAAATAGCAAAATGGTAAAAAATTGCAAAAAGGGCAAATGGTGCATATATATTACAAAGGATTAACTGGATAAAGGGGGTAACTTAAAGGTGGTAAAAATTGTTAAAACAATATTTACTTATTCTTTATGCCTCTCTTGCATTTTCTACGCTAAAATAATACTCTTTGTTTCCTTTTGGCCCTTTTTACACTATTTAGCCTTTTAATCCTTTTTAAATTTCTTAACCTTTTCACTATCCTTTTCTTAATTGATTAGTTTCACTTTTTACTCTTTTTAACCTTTTTAGTATTTTTACCTTAAACTATTTTTTCCCAAATAAAGCCGGGCTCTTCGTGCTAGCTAATAATAAACTATCCAACTTGTGGTTGCTAATAATAAATTAGTAATAAATATTTTTATGCGTATTTAAAAAAAAGGCTAAGCGAACACGTCACAAACACTTACTTTGAAGTAATTGAAAAAAAAAGTGTACGTGTTTCGTGTGCATAGCATTGTAACCACTGCATTTCAACTTATTTAGACTTAGTAGTGCGTTTGTCTTCTAGCAATGAAACCAACCTTTCAGTATAATTAGTCTCATTTAACGTGTTTTCGTTGTGAGCACGGCTTGATTTGTGAAAACAAACATACATTGCAAATGCAGCAGCAGATTAACACACTTGGAAGCCCTAGTCGTCTGCTTCATTTTCATTAGCAATTCATCCTTCCCTTTGAAAAGTAATGAATGAACTCCTTTTTTATGCTTGCTAAGCTCCTTTATACCTATATAACTATGAAACAGCAATATTTCTAATTTTTTTTGCAACACAAAAAAAACACATATGCAAAAGCTACAGGATTTCACTACTATTTTAACTTAAATGTAGACGTAACAGCTCACAGGTTATTCTGGTTTCTCAATTATTATTATTATTTCTTAGCACCGCATCTTTCTACCCGTTTGTGTTTTATTATTATTAGCACCACGTCTTACTACCCGTTCGGGTTATACGCACTTACGCTAATGTGTAATGGTAGGGTGATTGTGAGAATGAAATGAAGGACCTACAGTTTAACGTGGAATACGAACCACGGTGGAGGCCTGGCATTCCCAACATTCACAAGATGTATGACACTTAAACATTGTGATTATGGTGTCTCTTGTATTATACCATATTTACTAAACTCACTTACTCAACAGGTCAACTTTCCGTCATGAAGATTATTCCACAATTCACTGTAACATAACAAAATAATTACACTAAAATACATATATAATTTCTTAATTATAATTTGATTGTATAGTCCAACACCTTATCTCAGTCGGAAGCGTGTCTGTCCACTAATCTAAGGGTCCCGGTTTCGATTCACGGTATGACTAAAAATTTATTATTGGTGAAATATGGTTTTCTACTTTCAGAGTAATGAATTAACAGCTGGGGGCTGGGTGTTGTGTCTGTTCTAGATTTAAGTTAATTTAAAAGTAGTGTCCCGATACAGTTAGTCGGTTCAGAAAGTGCACGTTAAATACCTAAAATAAAATTTAGATTTTTTTTTACTGTACACTCTTTTATAAGTTATGAAAGATAAATTAACCTTGGCCAACAAACCTAACTTTTCATTCTACCAATAAAGGTACAGTAGCCCCACGGCTTCTTTGGTGCTGACTGACAGCTCACAGCTGACTTATGACAGTCGACATTTAGGTATATAACTAAATTTTGACCATCAGAAGTGACAGCTGATAAACACATGTTGTTGCAGATCATTTAGTTCGGCGTAGGGATACATAGTTTGGTCTGGTAACTTTTCAAAGCTATCAGTCATCACCAAAGAAGCCATGGGGCTACTGTATATTAGGCTAGGAAGGATAGTATAGACTACATTTATTTAAGGTTTAATCAATGTTTTTAAAATGCTAACGTAGATATATAGGTGAATATTGTGTAATCCACGAAACCAATAATCATAATATTGACATGTGAATTACCTATATATGTTTCTTATGATTATTATTACTATAAACGAACACTCTTTGCAAGTATTTTAGCCGTTATAAACCCCTTTTCCAAAAGTTACAGTATTTTTGCCTTACCCCCATAGTTTTGTATTATTTAATCCCCCATATATATTAAAATAGGTAAATGGATTCTGAGAGACCTTATGTTGTAAAATACATTGTTTTATTGATTTTGTTTTGTATTGGGGCTCTCTTTGAGCTCTTAAAATTGATGATAGACCATTCGGGTATGATTGGGTTTGACCCGAAAACCTTAGAGAAAATGACCTTACGACCTCAAGTGTGTTGACAATGGTAGCATTCCATCCTGGTCTGTGGCTGGTGAAAACTTCTCAATGACCTAGTTTTCCAACTTGATTGAAAGGGTAGAAATCACGATGTTGCAAACTTCTCCGGAGGTGGACAAAGTTTCTCACAGACCAAATGAGCCCGTATGATAGTTCGTTGTCTGATTCGGACCTTGCATGCTACCACTCATCCTGGCTATGCGAATAATTACATTAATAGGGTCGATCTGGGATGGTTAGCATTTTAAAGGAAGTGAGCGCACATTTACAATGAGGGAAGATGGGAAAATATTTAGAGAAAACATTAATATCTCTAGACTCCGGCTGGAATTCTAACCCTGATCTCTATCCGTCACCGGCAAATCGTATAAGACGAAACTAACGCCTTTGTCCGGTGACATAGTTCGTTGACATTTACTCAATCCGCTGATACCAGTAGAAATATAGATTTCTCCTCGATAAGACACGAAAGACGCAGACATTTAACGTGCTTGATTATAATCATTAAACTCTAGTAACTATCATTATCATAACTCAATCGATATAGGGTGGGGGTGGTGACCTGGCGGTCTAGGGGTAAGGTGTCAGACTTCTGTGCTGGCGGCCGGGGTTCAATCCTCGGTCCCGGCACAGATTTATCTGATTACCAAACCCTTCCTTCACCTCTGACAAGACATCTTGTGAATGTGGGGAATGCCAGGCCTCCACCGTTGTTCGGATTCCACGTTAAACTGTAGGTCCTTCATTTCATCTCACAATCACCCTACCATTACACANCCATTTCATCTCACAGTCACCCTACCATTACACATTAGCGTAAGTGCGTATAACCCGAACGGGTAGTAAGACGCGGTGCTAACAATGATTTAGGGGGGGTGTTGTTCGGGTTGCATCTCAAGCTACACTTGACATTCTCATACCCCAAATCTTGGTACCTGAGCGCTCCCTCCTCCTGACTATTGAGGTCTAGCAATTAGTATTTTATTCTTCTAGTGTGCTTGTCTAACCCAGCATGACATTAATTAATATTTCCATAACACTTTTCTTTTTTCCATATTAGATAGACATGTAATTTTATGATAGTTTTTTTATCATAAACGGCCAGAATATCCTAAACGGCTTACAGTTTCTACACACACACACACACACACACACACACACACACACAATTCACAAAGAGAAAATAACTATTACCCGCTTCGGTGGCTGCTGAGGGTGATTCTTCCAAAATTGTTTTCTACTCTCCATCTACGCAAATGATGGAACACTTAATTTGAATATAACGTTCCTAATGCCTAAAACCATTAACATAACTTAATTAGTACATACTACGCTTAGGGCCTATAGCCCGAACGGGTAGTAATACGTGGCGCTGAAAAAACTTTTTAAAAATTCAAACTAGTAGGTGTTTTGTTCCATTACAAACGATTGGAACGGTACAGAATCTCTACAATATGTTTCACTCAGTTAGAGCTCGACACCTTAACTTGGTCGTTAGTGCTTCTGTCTGCTGAGCTAATGGTCCCTGGGTTAGATTCTAGGTATGGCCGAAAATGTAACATCGGTTAAATTAAGTATTTCCCTTTCACATTGAAGAATTAACGGTCGGGGAACTAAAATCTTTGTTTTTCTAGAATTCTATCTCCAAATCTTGTTTCTGTTCAGAAAAAGGATACGTGTGAATTAAAATCTTATTGGCTTCTTGTTCACTACAGTCGTGATCCTGTTATTTCCGTGCTCGTTTCAACCAAGTTCGACTGTAATTAATTCACACCAATTATAGAAATGATTTGTGAAAAAAATACGTTTAAAGATGTAATATTATATTAAATATTCAACGTTCCTGCGAATATGTTAACAAAATAAACATATAGACCTACATATTTTGACTAAACATAAAAATTATACTGGTACAAAGAAAATATAAGCACATACATTAATTTGGGAATATAACTTTTTGACTAATGGTTGTAACATGAGTTTTGGTAATTATTAGTTGATTTATCTCGTTTATTAACAATATTGACACGATATAAATGTGAATTAATTAGAATCTAGAGCCAGTTTTTCATTTCCCGCCGCTGGGGTCGGTACAAGCTACTCGTCACCAGTTTTAACACGGTAGATGTTAAATGTGTTCCGTATCGAGCTCTACTGTATTTGGTCTTACTGCTACTGTTTTTATTATTATAAAAACGCTTCATTTTATTGAATATCAGATCAATTAACTGATATTATCTTGAGGTAAAATTAGGTCAAGAATCCCCTTGATAAATTTTCCTTGAAAAAAACGAAAATTTCATTTCGATAATCACAGGTAACACTCATACTGTATGTAAATTTAAAACAAAATTTTAATAGCCATTTTTTTTAAATCTGAATTTTTAAAAATGCTTATTAGTAAACATCACACCTTTTTTATATATTTTTTATTTTCTATAGAAAAACGAACACGTTTTCTTATGTAACATACAAAACACTTCTCAGATACCCATTTTAAACAAAATCGTTATAACTATTTTCGAACTATTCCCCATTTTTAAAAATTAGTTATACGTAAACTAACATTAAATTTAATGTTTTTAAAATTACAATTTAACGTTGTTATTTGTAATATAAAACCCTCCCATATATCAATTTTTTTTAGAAAAATCGTTAAAAACATTTTCGAAAAGTTTCGAGTTAAAAAAAAATATATCACAAGTAAACCACCCTTAATTTTAGGGAAATTATCAAATTCATAGTGAGTCTTGAGGTATGGCCATATAATATATCAATAGACACATTTTTCTCATTTTAGCGATACAAGCGATAAACATTAAACGTCATCAAAATAGTTTTGTTTTTCTAAATGTTCATGTTTCATATGGTTTGGTTGAATTTTCAAGGAGTTTTATATTCGCGATATAAAGATATAAACGACTGTTTCCGCAATAAATGCCTTTACGCCTTTATGAGTGAAGTAACAGTGACGTCTAATTATATATATATATAATTATATATATAAATTAGGACTATAATATATATAAACTGGGACAATTTGTTAGATTTAACATTTTTTAATACTGGTCTTCCTAGGAAACACATTAGAAGCGCTTCGTGTTGGTATTTCTTGGTATTTTCTCATTGTAAAACCACGAGCCAATCACATGATAAAGTACCAAAAATAGACCCCCACCACTTGCGCACCCCCTTACCACCCCCAGCAAGCCCTTACAAGCGAGCTTGTGAAAGTGTCTACTGCCTAGCGAGGACAATCATTGCATTCTTCCGGTGGCTATTTTATCGTATCATTTCGCGCATGCTCACATCGTTATTTTAAAAATGACAAATTGTACGTGAGTTATTCAAGTAATTTAATGTGTGATGTATGTATCAGCCGTCTCGAGGGGTAAAAACAGACAATCTGAAGAAGCATGTCCTCTCTAGCGGCTATGCCACAAATAAATCTTTGGAGGCAGGCAGGGGTCGCTGGCTGCAACAAACAACAAAGCACTTTTAAAAATGAACCAGAGGGTGAAGAAAGCCACAGAAAAGACTACCTTCATAAGCGATACTGTGAATATGTGTTTGAAAGCAAACATTCCTCTACAATAACTATATCACCCCGCTGTACGCCAGTATCTGTAAACGAAAGCTGTTTTATATATGCCTGTCACTTTGCTACATAATGGAAATATTTTAAATACAGTAAATACCCCAAAATAATAATGCATAAATGATATCAGTACAAAATATATATTCAAACTTGTGGGATGGAATCAAATCCTAAGTAGTATTTTAGTAAACAAAGTGATAAATTTAATCAAGTTAACAATTTCTAAAGTAAATATAAAGGCTTTCAACATTTTGGTTAAAAGCTACAATACCATCAATTTGAATGTGTCCAGAGCTGACTAAATTAATTTTGCATCGCTTTGAACCACTTTGTTGGTCCAGCCGACTAAATATCAGGATAATCTAAGTCTGGTTTTCCGGTGACAAGAAGGTCGGGGTTCAATCCCTTCCGGGTGTCCATCTTATTTCCCACGAATAATTCCCCACTCTTCCTCCACGCAAATGTAGGGTAAATTTCCTTTGAATTATATTTTCTCCATTCCTATCTCATCAGAGTAAATACTATATGTGGATATCCCAGAGGAGTGGTAATAACGGGGATCGAATCAGGGATCTTTAGCTTTGCATGCCAATGTTTTATCAGATGATTCTTACATGAGAGGACACTCTTGACAGATATTCAATAACTGTTGAGATTACTAGATATACAAGTATATATATATATATATATATATATATAGTCTATACTAGCATAGCGTATTACTATCTTACTACCCGTTCGGGTTATACACACTACTAATCACGCTTATGGGTTTGGAATGAGAAAGGTTGAATTTAGAGGAAGTGTGTCCGTATTTGCGTAGAGAGTGGGAAACCATTTAGAAAATACCACCCTCAATACACCTGACCAAGATCGAACCACAATCTCCACGTCATCGGCAGTAGAATCGGTTGGGAATTTAAACCGTTCTATTGCGAGAGTATCGCCTTAGAGCATGCGGCCGGCCTAGTTTAGGAAGTTTATTAAAGGCGTATGGATATCATAAGCTCGGCCTGTTGGTATATTCGCCCAAGACGAGCCTCAATGTAATGGGCGCCCCTCAGGACGCTTGAATACGGTTGTCCGAGGAAACACAAAGAGATAAAGAAGGAGCGAAGAAGAGACCTTGTTCAATTATACCCGGTTTTCGCAAACACAAGACACTTGGTGTGTGGTATAGTAGTTGAAGGTTGATGTGACGTATCTGGAATGTAAACTCGGGGAATGGTTGAGAAAAACCGGTGAAGACATTATTTGAGCAAGGATGAATAAAACACTAATATAGTAAAACAAATCAATCTTTTGAAAACATTTCGCGTCATAAGTACTATTGGCAACTACAAAATACCCTTCGTACTGACACCACCAAAAGGTTCTGGTCCGTAAGAAATCGATACTACAGTATCAGATTGCTCTGGACACAGTCTCTTTGTCGTCAGTCCGTACTCCGTTGAAGTTGATCAACTTTAACTGTCTAACGACTAGTTTATACGGACTGTGTAATCGCAAATAGAGGACCAGGACCACGGACTACACACTATGGACCTACGGATACGGAGTCTGTATCAGAGCCTTTAGAGGCGCTCAGCCAGTATCATTATTTACCTTTCCGTGACTTAAGTTAAATAACTCATAGGATATAAAAGTAGGAATCTGGTGACAAGGACCTTTAAGAAAATACAAACTTATAATTTTGCGGTCAATAATGATAATATTTTACTGTGTTATAAGTGTTATTTTATCGGTATTGATAATGTAGAGCAAAAGTAACAGCTAAAAATGCCATGACCACACACATGAATATATAATATTAAAATAGTTTTAGTAGATTCTGTAACTGTAAGTTATGGTCCTTTCTACCAGTATCCTAATTTTCATATATATATATATATATAATATATATAGACAGCTGTATTTATAAAATTATATGGGGCTTATATATATATATATATATATGCACATAGTATGTAATATATATAAACATAAAGATATAGGCGTATACTAGGCCTATATGAATGAAATTGACCTTGTCAACCGGCATAACACTCTCGAGTTCAAACTTCAAGATTATTTTCATTTTAATAAGCAAAGTTTTAGTAAAAGAGTAAATTTTATTCGTAGAGATATGCCGTTTTCATGACATGAACAAAGAATAAAATAAAACAAAGAAATTCTTGAGTGAATGATTTTAAAAGAATTTCTGATTTGATCATTGTTTTATTTTGAGAAAAGAAAACTAATATTAAAATAATTGGCAAACCCATTGGGAAGAACTAAACGCAGATAGGATGATAACATTAGAATGAACCTGAAAGATAGAGGGTGTAATGAGGTGGACTTGATAGAGCTAGCTAAAGATAGGGATAGGTGCCGTACTTTTGTGAGTGCGGCAATGAGCTTTCTAGTCTTAATACTATAGAGTATGTTAGTATATTAAAACAACTAAAAAGGCCTTTAGGCTATTGGTATAGGTAAATTTCAAATTAATTGATTTATTTCTACAGGCAACCGGCATTGGGGAGACATAAGGCTTCAACCTTGTCTAGTCGTTTGCCAATCATGGGGAGGTCATGGTTCGAATCTCAACTAAGTGTACTGAAGGTTCTTTTATGAATATATTTACACTATTCCTTTACGTAAATTCGGGAATATTTAATCAAATTTTTCTCTTTACTATCCTTCTTCATTATAATTAAATATGTATTGTAAAGACAGGTAATTATACACGGTGATAAAAATGTCACGAAATAAACATTGTGTTAAAGAGTATCAATATTACAAAATATTAATTAGTAACGCACAATAATCACGAGATGGGCTCATGCCGTCTTAGGACTATACTATAGCATCGTCTCCTAGTTCTCCCTGTTCCTTTCAATCCTGGGTTTCTCTTTGTTTCCAAGTTCGCTTCAATCAACGTCAGCCTGTCTTAGTTTCCAGGCGAGGGAGGCTGTGGCACACATTCATTACGTACAGCCACCGACAGTAATTTATGCATCTCCTACATTCATCACCCACTTCAACACCTACACATATCACCACCATATTTCACAACAGTAATACTTAAAGATCAATACAAAAATAATCATTGAATTAATATTCTTAAATTTAAATATTCAGTATTACCACCCGCTCATGCTATTCGCATATTTATACTAATGGGGCATATACGAGAAAGGAAGAATTTATAAGAGATTTACTCGCATTTGTATGCAAATTTAAATTTGTTAAGTAAAAGCTCCCCTTACAGTTATACCCAAATGGGATCCGATACCCCATCTCCCCACAATCGGCAATATAGTCTATTGAGAGAGTGACCCATTAGACCACGTAAAACCGATGCAAATTATATATATATACATATATATATAATTAGACGCAAAATATACTTGTGGGTGTCGCCACACAGACTTTATTCAAATTAGCTGATCTGACTTTACAAAAATATAATTTTTTCCCCACTTAAAATATAATTAATTATCAGTTCAAAATTTAGCCATGGACACTTTGATCCTAAGCGATATTCGACGATTAAAAATAATAGTTATATTGAATTTATATTTTTCTAGTGTTTTATTTGAATTTTTTCAGAGCTATTGTGCGACTTATTAGTGCTTTATTTCAACATAATATTAGGAGAGACCTACAAATCGAAACTCATAAGTCATAACGATAACTTTTCACTTTACTGAATATGGTTTTAGTATTCGAACAAAATCATAGCTGAGAAAAAAAAACAATTTGTAAAAGTATAAATCTTAAGGCTTACGCTACCCCTATTTTCTAAGAATCGGAATCGCGATTCTTGATTCATAAATAAAATGAGGATATAATTGGACAAATCTCTTTTAAAATAACCAAACCTCAGGGCTAAACGCACGGGTAGTAGTGTCACATTTGGTTTATAGAAGCGCAGATAATTATAATACATAATATTAGTTTTGTTTTCTTTTTATCTGGAAACATTTCAAAGAAACATAAAAAAACGTTTTTGAGGCTAGTTTTGTAAAATCAATATTTCCACCTCAACAAATCTGGTTTTAATCCCAAAGGAGTACAACGAGGTTCGTGTTTTCCTCACTCTGACTACAAGGGAATGTACATTTCCTCTTTAGTCAAGTGGGTTTACATTCTTCATCCTTAATCATTTTAATTAAGTAATTTATGTACTAATATTAAACATAAATTTAAACAAATTAGGTGTGCACTGCGTCTTACTACTCGTTCGAAATATAATAATATTTACAGAAATCTAGTAATGATGAGGAAGAGAAAAATTAGAGGAAATCTATCTATTTAGGAAAAAATTCCTCACTACACCTGTGCTACACGCACAAGACACCAGCTACACACTAGCTTTATTGGAGAGCCCGTATATGACCGTAATGGCTTAGCGATTGAAACGAGGTTAGTACGGAATTAATAGTTATTTTTAACTGTAATTTTTGTGAGGATCGTATAGTGGATGCAGTGTGTTGGTTAGATAAGTAAAACTGCAGGTATGTATTTACATTATTATTTATTATATTGATTAGCTTCTGTTATTTCACTCACTACACGTCACGCGTCTTGGATAGTGTGAGAGTGGTCGTCAACCGATTTATTGTAAACTTACAATAGCAATTTATTTGCTCCGTCATAGAGTACAAATTTATAAGTTACGTACTTTAACTACAACTATTTATTACATCTAGTCTTTAATTATAACAAGTGAAGCCGTGAAGTATCGTTAAATACTTAATAAAACATTACTCGTGAGAGTTGACACGAGTGTGTCCATGACTCACGCATGTTAAAAACAAGAGTGACGAGTCCTACTTCACCCGACCAGCCTGGAATCTTGACATTGACAGAAAAACACTCTCATTGGTCCTTATGATCAAACATGGGCCAAGAAACTGTTCTCCGGTACCGTTATCTGCCCGGCGGTACCATGTGTGGTCCAGAACAAGGGAAGCAAACAACCCCACCTAGAAACATGTCACTACTGCTGGTATTCCTAACCACCTGGCTAGTAGGTTAGTGACCTTGCCAAAAACTCATCACTGCCTACATATGTTTTTTAACAAACATCGTATGTTACTATAGTTGTTAGTAAAAAAATTGCCGCATCCAGCTGAGATTCAAGGCCCCCCC
>CABFVX010000375.1:294648-310939 GCA_902151425.1 Timema shepardi
CCCCCCCCACTTCATCCCCCCTTCTTGTCACCGGCAAACCATACCAGACCACGTTTCCATATGTGCGGGAAAAAATAATTATAATGAAATTGATTAAAAACTCTAGAAATTTGCACTTCTAATTGCCAAAGTGTTGGCCAAGAAGAATTTTTTCCCCCTCTCTCTACTGTAGAGACGCTTTCATCACATCGGTCCAATATTTGTCCTGTCGCCGAGACCTGCACCCTCGGGACGTGCACTGTACATATTAAAACCTGACACGCCGACAGAGTGCAGGTCGGATGACGGCTAGTGAGGTAAACATGGAGGCGACGCTGTAATTATGTAGTAATGTGAGCACACATCAAATCTGTGCCATTCACCGTAAGTTCACTTGTAAGTTTGATGTATGAATTTAGGCGTTGGTGATCTTAGTGGATAAAATTAAACACGGTGAACGGCACTATACATTGAAAGCTCTAATCATTTCACCGTTAGACAACCGATTAGGACTATGTTTTTCGGTACCAGGAAGTTTCTACAATATATAGCCCCTACCTTTCCAAGTCCCTTTGTAAAGAACCAGGAGATTATTTTATGTTATTTTAACACAAGGGTTATTTATAACTAATCTTTGGGATAAGGATGAGTAGGGTAGCTTCGAGGAAAATTACTTGTATGAGTGTACAGTCGTAGCGAGTGGAAAAACTATAGTCAAAGCTATATTTTGAAAACCGTGCCTAGTAAACCCCGTTAAGATTCGAGCCTTGACCTACCCATCATTGGCAAACCAGACTTATACCTTTATCTGTGTGCCTACCTTTGCGAGGTACTATAAATTTATATTAATAAAATATGTTTACAATATAAACATTTCATAGATGAAAGTATCAATCAAAGAAAATTGAGATGAGAAGGCAAACATTTAATATATTTTTCCCACCGCGTCTTACTAACCGTCCAGGTTATCCGAGTTTAACCACACTAATAAGGTAGGGAGAAGGAATGTAGAGTTATAGATGAACGAAAGCCGTAATTGCGTGAAGGGGGGATAAGATACCTTTTAGGAAAGATCACTTTGAATATATCCGGCCGGGATTCTTACTCCGACCTCCTTATCTCTGACAAATTAGACTAGACCAGCTTGATGCCTTCGTCCATGTAAACATCAATGCGGATAGTAAAAAAAATTGTGTGTTGTGTAGGCATACATGTCAGTCTGAGGAAACATAGGTGATCTGCACTTATGACGGGTAAGGTGTCAGACTTCTGTGTTGGCGGCCGGGGTTCAATCCTTGGTCCCGGCACAGATTTATCTGATTACCAAACCCTTCCTTCACCTCTAACAAGACATCTTGTGAATGTGGGGAATGCCAGGCCGCCACCGTGGTTCGGATTCCACGTTAAACTGTAGGTCCTCCATTTCTTCTCACAATCACCCTACCATTACACATTAGCGTAAGTGCGTATAACCCGAACGGGTAGTTAGACGCGGTGCTAATAATAAAAATAATAAACAAGCTATGGTAAATTTAATGAGAAATAAAGTGACTATGTCGTTTTACATTTAAAACGAATTACCTGTTATCGTCATTTCAAATATAAAATTAAAATAATCTGAAGTTATCAATATTACTAACTTTTTTTAGTGAGAGTTGTAAATAATATCGGGAATGTTGTTCGACATTTGAATAAAATTATCTTGTATTTGTCGAAGTATATAATTAATTGGCAGTAACGTCATCAAAATTATTCAATTTAATAGTTAATTTTCCTGTAATTTGTATTTTAGTCAAATTGCGATTGTTAACGTTTTACGGGGACGTATATAGTTTATAAATGGGGCATGTCTGCACATTGTTATCACATTATTGGCTGTCCCGCCATTATAACCGTCTGCCAAGCGAAGATAAGTCCAAAATGGGACATATTTGCCATTCACAATATCAAGGTTCTATTGTAAAATTCTCCCTGACTTTTCCAGGTTTTCCAGATAAAATTGTTCAGTCTATTAAATTGATCACGTGTTTCAAACAAGTAAAAGAACTCCAGCTGCCACTAAACATAAACTATTTTATAAGTTATTTTCCCAGTATTAAATGTTTTAGGTAATAATAGTGGCACTGTGTAGATGTGCTATAAAAACAATTACTGTACAACCATCTCCTGTTAAAATATCAGTGTTTAGGTTTGAAACTAATATATTTTTAGTGAAGTATTTAAAATCCCTTATTTGTTATTACCTTTAGTAAAATTCCCTGACATTTTCCAGTTTTCCCCGACATAATAAAATCTTTGATCCGTCGAAGTTTTCATGTGTTCCCTGCCTGAAGCCACCATGAATATTTGCCATATCTGTATTTCGGCAAATTCCTCATTTATATATGCACATCACCCTAAGTGTATACACCCAAAACGTTAACAGTTAGTTTATATTATCAAACCCTTTTATATGACGTCACACTATTTTCATATGGCATTTGTTTGATCTAGAAAATCTTCAAATAGATAGATCCCAAAAAGCGTTGGTAAATATCCAACGAAAAAAACAAGAAAATAGAAAAATACTGAAAAAATCAGCCAAGTGGTGCATATTTTTTCTAAACTTAATATGCACCAAGAAATTAAAATAATGATGTAAAACATAACTTACGGTTAGGGGCAAGGGATTGTGAGCTAAGATCAGTATTTTTAGTTACTATAGTAGAAAAATCTTTTTGGCTAAACAAATAAAATATTGTTTCATTAGATACGTTTAGTTTTATTTTCTTTACATAGTAATCAATAGTTCTTGTCAGTTTTTCATGGACATTGTGAAATATAACCAGGATTTTTTCTATTGTTTTAAAAAGTATGTTATATTGCCACAACGTTTATAACAAATATTTAAGAACGTTGAGATTACTAAATGTACAAAATTATACTAAACCTATATAATTCATCTATTTTATTTTATTTGACCCAAAATAATCCTTGCTATCGAAATTGTAAAAACTACTCGTACTATCATTCAAAATTACTTTTATAATTTTTTTTAAAGCAGCATCATACGATTTTCAAGCTATGTTGGAAATTGTTTAGATTCTGTGTTTGTTTTGGGCTCTTTACAAACCATTTACCCATTCACCCTTCTATCCTTAGATATATTATTCTTATATAAAGTATTGTACAGATAAATCCAAATTTTATTTCTTTAACTAATATTGCTTTGCGAGCGTTGCCTATAGCAACCAAAAGAAAAGTTTCTGCGCGAATTCTAATGGCGCTGTTTTACATAATCAATTTTTTTTGAACCAATCAATAAATATGACTTTCATGAATTTATGAGGCTTCAACATACGTCCTTCACACACGCTGCAGAGAATTATTTACATGATATTATAGAAAAGGTATCGTAATCGTGAAAATCTTTGACCTATATATTATGATGGAGCTTGACGTTTTATGTCTCCCGGGGAAAAAAAAGGAGTATTATGAAGTTCTATCTGTTCCTTTGTACGTCTGTGCGTACTTGAGTCCACAGGAGGGAAAATTTAATTTATCTCGTCCAAACATAATATTTATTTGTAGAAACACTGTTTTTTATCATCAATTATTTGTAAAAATAGCATTTTGCGTTTTGTAACATTTAAAATATTGGACTACGATCCTGTAATGTATTAGATGATTACGTATTTAAATCATGTTTTTCAGACAGTTATTTTCATCCCTGCTCTGGACGTGAACTGTGGACTACAAAAAAGACTAGAGAAGAAGAGATTTAAGTGCGTTACCTACCTGTGACGTCACGGCCGGCCAAGAAAGGATCCCTCATGTTAATAAATGTACATTTTACTCAGAGACTCTTAAAGCCATAACGCTGAAACAAAAACCATACATTCTTAAATAATTTTAAAAATAGTCCCTACAGTGTCACAAAATTATTATTTTATCTTGAATAGGTTTTCTTGTAAAGGTATTTTTATAAAACATCTAGGGTACAACTTAAGCTACTTGGCTTGGTCACGAAAATGGCCTGTAGGAATATTCCTGCTAGGATGTAGATTAAAAAGGTCCGTAGTAGCATATGTCTATCACGAATAGGAAACCAGAAAATGGTAAAATTAATAAGGAAGTCAATATTTTCAAGGCGCCAATATTAAAGTGACAGTGTAAACTCTTCAGAGTAAGAGGGAAAGGGTTATAAGTAGATAAACACGAGCTCTTGTAGAGTAAACTGTTCATTTTCTTCCTTTTCTTTCTATTTCGTACATTGGTGTCTTAAGTGTGATAGTGCTTAACGTAATCTCCAAGTGGGCAAAGTCGTTAACCCTTTTGTTGACTTGCCTACCTCTGAGCTACTCTTGGTTTTTAGTCCCATTTGATTCTGTTTATTCTTCGTGTCTCTACCCATTTTGGCTATACTCATTTAATTATGTCACTTGGCCATGGATGAGGAATATATATATTTTTATTTAGCACCGCGTCTTACTACCCGTTCGGGTTATACGCTTATGTTCTGATTTTGTCATTTGATTTAGGGATGAGGAAGGCTATTTATAAAATGTGTACCCGAATTTTCGTGGAGGGAGAGTGGAAAAAACATTTTGGTAAAACTACCCTCAGTACACCCGACCAAGATTTGAACCTCGATCTCCTCGTCATCGGTAGTCTAACATACTGCGAGAATTGCGCCTTATACCATATGACTACCGAAGCGGGGTAACGAACCAATGTATTTATCACAAGAACGTTTGCTTAATTCTATATATGGTCAAATTGGGTTGTTTGGTCTCTGCTCTGGTCGAGTTTGTTAGGGCTTTGAATCTCAAAGAATAACCTACCAATCCTGAGATGCTTATTTTTAAATCTTATTTGGGTCGGGAAAAGAGTTTTCAAATATTGATAAAATACTCGAGGAATTATAAACTAATAGTTTAGTATAAATGCCTTTCCGCCCGGTGCTTGAGCGATCTAAGATGCGTTACACAGGGGTGCGTGAAATTATATATATAGGCCTGAGCAAACCAACTTGGGATCGAAAGCGGGACACGGAAACAAATGCAGGAATTCCTGGCGGTAATGAGCGTGTGATTCGCGGTATTTCAAGGTAGGATACCATTGTATGTGGGTCTGGGTCTCTTGAGTTGGTTTTAGTGTAGCTTTTCATTACATTATTAATAAGAGTAGACTAAGTTTGTAGCTGAAGACGAAGATATAAGAACGAAGCAATGGGTGCATGACATTAATAAAGAAAGACTGTCGCACGTATAATATTTAATATTAGTATTATTAGTATTATTAGCATTATTAGCACTGCACTTTGCCACCCGTACGGATTATACGCATGCTAATATTTAATAGTAGGGTGATTGTGAGATGAAATGAGGACCTACAGCTTATCGTGGGATCCGAACCACGGTGGACGCCTGGAATTCCACACATTCACAAGTTGTGATTAATATACGTCCTGTAAGAAGTGAAGGAAGGGTTTGGTAATCAGATAAATATGTGCCGTGACCGAAGATTGAACCCCGGACCCCCGGTACAGAAGTCTCTAACACTTTACCCCTACGCCGCCAGATCATCGATGAATATTTACTCACCAGATACGTTTAATTCCCTCCCGATCTCTTTCCGTATCCGGTTCTTCTTTTTGATGCTCTTGTAGTCTTTATAAATTTTGGGGTAAGTGTACACTATTTCTAGCGACCGTTCTGAATGGATATGTCGATAACACACACAGAGCACCAACATATGCAACCAAAACTACTAGCGGGACGCGGGATTTATTCTCTCCGGTTAGTGCTCTCCAATATCCCGCAATGGCATTGTTAGTTTGCGCGACTTTCGTTCTTGCTCCCACTTCCGCGTCCCGCGTTGGTCTGTGCAGGCCTCATATATACTGTACATGTTTATTAGTTCATAATAACCGCTGAATAATCAGGAAAATATTTAATGTAAAACACAAGCAACCCGGACGTTAAGGACATGGGATTTGGAGCAACATTTATTTATGGTAAAATATAAATAAATGCTTGCATATAAACTGCAAAATCCAAATAAACACAAGTAAATTGATATTATTTGCCATTTTCTATTTGCTTATTGATTTCCTCTAATGCATTCTCTCTTGTCTTGAAATTCACATATTTACTGCCACTTTTATCATAAATAAATGTGTACCTTAGACTAAACAGGACAAACAAAATTGAACACCTGCACGCGATCTAACGAATATTCTATCAGCCTCGCTCGCCGATAATACCACAATGATCTGCCGAATGGCCTCGGACTTGCCCTGGAATTGCCGACGACAAAAAAATCTTGCCTAGCGACGCTGTCGAATCGGAGAATTCTTCTCGCTTCAATTCGATTCAGTTTACTTAGGTAGGAGCGGGCCTATTCTCGCTTGTCCAAGTCAAGTCATGGGGTTCGTAGTAAATCCCAGATACAGTTACTATGTTTTATGATATTTGTAAAAAATCTACAGCTCAAGAACTGTTTTAAAATACCTCAGCCACTTTTTAATGACTTCCAGAACCCGGTCATAATAGCGTCCATATAGTCACCAATTAATGTAAATTATATATGAGAATTTACCCGTAGATGGGTTTCAAACCCTGACCTTACCTTCAACAGCTACGAGCCCAAAAACTACATTTATCGGTACGGGTAAAATGAAAATCAAACCCGCTTCATGGTCTAAGACGTCACTCTTGCATTGGACTAGCTGCCGATGATGGGTAGATCGGGGTTCGATCTTAGTCGGGTGTACTAAGGGAGGTTTTCCCTAAATAATTTTCTTCACTCCTTCCACGCAAAGGTGTGCACACTTTTAAATTCAACCTTTCTGATCCCTAATACATTAGAGTAATTAGTACCTACGTATAACCTGAACCTGTAGTAAGACGTGGTGCAGAAAAAATAATTGAAAATCGTTATTTGAAAAGGAATCTTAGAACACCCGGTCTAGACTAGAACCTATTCCTGGAATTCCAGAGTCACCAGTTGAGCACTGAGCCAACCCAACAGGTAATTGTGAAAATAAGTATACGAGTGGGAAGAGAGGCCTCGTTTTACGACTTGTTTAGTGCTCCAAGCATCTCATCTCTACCAACTGCTGCGGCATAATTTTTATTTCGACCTTCTATTTAATAATTACTGTTCCGCCTTCCCCCCCCCCTTATCCCTTACCCCCTGCCCCGGGGAGGATCATCACTCTAAGCTTTATTAAATCCTGTGCGACATTGTTATATAACTCGGTCTTCACCTTCTGTCGGAGTCGTAAATCTTGCGGTTTCATTGAGTTTTCTGCCCCGTTGTTCTGGTGGGAAAAGGTATTACAATTTGATGACTTGACGCCTCCCCCTTCCCTCCCCCGCTTATCTCCCTTCCTACCATATACTTTGGGAGTTGAAATAATAACTGGGGATATATTAAAACAGTTTGCTCGTTTGAGAAGAAAAGTATTGCCGTTATTTTACGACTATCATGGTTGTAAACCTTGTTTTTTTTTACATAGTATGGTTTCATTTTTTAGTATCAATTATTATGGCGATACTATTTTTTTGCTAATTTAATTTTCTAAGCTGAGCACATAAAAAAACAATAACTATATACATCACAATTGGAGTAGTATACATTAAAAATAATATAGACGTTCAGAACGCTATTTTTATACATATTTACTATGAGTTTAGTTTATTCTTTCCACTCTCTGTCCCGCTACAATTATTTTAACAGCTGAATATTAATTATTTGAGTTCTTAATTTATTTACATGCATCATTTCTGACTAGCCAGCATGGTTGAATATCTGAAAATCGACACTACTAGGATAGGGAGAAGAATGGTAGAATTTAGTAGAAGTATATTTTTAATATTTAATTTTAATCTATTTTGAAATCCGGAGGGTAGTTCGGGACCTAAACCTACTTACTTATTTTTGTCTACATTATCTATTTCAGGTGTCAGAAACATTTTTACCTAGTACCCCAAAATATATTTATTAACGCCGACGTTACCCCCTTGATTTGAAAGGGAGAAAAACATAGAATAGATTATTCAAATTCAAAAGGTTTGTTGAATCTATTTATTTTCATACGGAGAATACAATTAGAAATATGAAAAGTATAAAATAAATTAACATCCTCATTATGAAACAAAATGATTTTTTTGAAAATTTTTCACATCAAATTTTGGAGAAATGTTTCATTTTTTATACAATAACATCAAAATTGGGGCACTTTGATGCTAGAGCAATTTGGAAACTGTCTTCGGGGTCTAATCGATTTCTCTTCTTGGTTTTTATGTCCATTAGAGTGGAAAATCTGTGTTCGCCAAAGTAGGTTGTCGCAAAAGGCAGAAACCTTTTGACTGCCTCCTCATTGAAATTTTGAAAGCCTTTGCAGCAAAAATATGACAGATCTGCTTTGTTTACAAATTCAATGAGTGCTTCATTATTGGATCGAAGTTCAAGAAGTTGGTCTGCCAACCCTTGAGGATCTTCTGGTACACCAGCAATTTCACATTTAAAGGGCAACTTA
The DNA here is from genome assembly GCA_902151425.1 of Timema shepardi. Lineage (NCBI taxonomy): Eukaryota > Metazoa > Arthropoda > Insecta > Phasmatodea > Timematidae > Timema > Timema shepardi. Next base: position 303,155 of record CABFVX010000375.1, read on the forward strand.
AAGACAACTGACAATATGTGAATCAAGATTTGGAAAGTAAACAGAGAAATGTTTTTTGAGTTTGGTAAGATGCCTTATAACTGTATCCTTGATGTTGCCAAAAGTAATATTTTCACAATATTCCATAAGCAATGCTAACTTTGAAAAGGAAGTTATCTATATTTTTGTTTTGCTTTCTGTCTCCAATATAAAAGTTTTGAACCAAACTCTAAAATCTTTTCTCGGGCTGAAATTATATTATGTTTTTTCTTGCAATTATTTGTTCAATGCATTCACATACTCAAACATATCACCTAAATGTTTGATATGTGCAACCCACGAAGAGTTTGTAAAGTTATCTGCGAAAACATGGTTTTGATTAATCTTAAACATTTCAAGTTCAGTTTTGAGAGCCCACACTCGGTTCAGAACATTTCCACGTGATAGTCATTTCAGAACATTTCCACGTGAGAGTCACTTCAGAACATTTCCACGTGAGAGTCACTTCAGAACATTTCCACGTGAGAGTCACTTCAGAACATTTCCACGTGAGAGTCACTTCACTCCTGTACGGATATTAGGTCTGTATATTCAGCCTCGTCATCTCTACATAATTCACGAAATAGTCGCGTGTTTAGTGCATGTCCTTTGACAACATTGACGTTGAATAATTTTATTTATGTCTATAGAATCCTCATTACCGCAAATTATATTATTTGTACCCCATTTGGGGTAGTTTACCCCGGCTCACCAGACCCTGGGTTAGAGCAAGGCGGGACTTAATAGGAGGAGAACACAATGCGTACACTAGAGAATATGCCGAGGGTTTCTACCAGATAAAAATTTGTTTTGTAAATATTTTTTCAAATTGTTAGTAAAATACTCAGCGTGCCAATTAAATAGTTAAAGCTACACCACTGAAGAGCAGAGGTAGTATTCACTAACTTAACTAATAAAATTAAACCCACTTCTGTGTCCATATAGTCTAATAAAAAATAAAGATCACTTTCGCAATATGCTATAGTGTTCATAATGGCAAGATCGGGGCCAAAATTCCTGTTGGGGTTACTGAGGTTTTTTTTTCTAAATAGTTTTCCACTCTCCCTCCAAACACATGCGGGTAAACGTCCTCTAGATTCAACCTTCCACATCCTTAACACATTAGCGTAATTAGTACATATGCGTATAACTTGAACGGGTAGTGAGACGTAATGCTAAATAAAAACTTACTTTCATTACTTATACAAAAAATGTATTTTTTATTGGTAAAATCTTTCAAATTTTACTAAAAGAAGTTAAGGATTAATCGCCCAAAAAGGCATTGTGAAGTATGCACGTGCACATACTTTCACCAAACAACTATTTTTATTAATCAAATAAATGCTTAGTAAAATGCAATCATGACCTTTTTAGATAAATATTTTAATTTTTATTATTTTCACATCTCTACAGACTGAGGGATTCCCTTCAATCCCCTCTAGCATACTATGGGGTCACATCTTCAGTGAGTACGGGCTGCCACTTGGACCATATTGGTCTAAATAAAGGCTCCTCCTATGAAAAAGGGACTGTACATATTATATGTGTGTGTATATAATGAAGTAGTACTTTATGATTTTTTTATTTAAATAGTTATGGGTGACCTGGCGGTCTAGGGGTAAGGTGTCAGACTTCTGTGCTGGCGGCCGGGGTTCAATCCCAGGTCCCGGCACAGATGTATCTGATTACCAAACCCTTCCTTCACCTCTGACAAGATATCTTGTGAATGTGAGGAATGCCAGGTCTCCACCGTGGTTCGGATTCCACGTTAAACTGTAGGTCCTTCATTTCATCTCACAGTCACCCTACCATTACACATTAGCGTAAGTGCGTATAAACCGAACGGGTAGTAAGACGCGGTGCTAATAATAATAATAATAATAATAATAATAATAATAATAATAATAATATTTAAATAGTTACACAAACGAGCTTGCTCTGCATTATATCGACAGTTCGGGATATCTGCAACATATACTTACTAATCAAAAGACAAACTATTATAAGGATGACTCCTTCATCCTTCATGTGAATAGTTGGTGCAAAGTACCACATCGTGGAAAAGGTGAATCCCAAACTCCTTAATGCACCAGGCTTATAGCGCTTATTTGAACCTTTAACTTCTGGGTCATGGTTAAGTGCGCTTCTGCAAGATTATCTTATCATTGTGTCTTGTATGTTTCTTTCTTATTTAAAAAGTAAATAAAAAAACTGGTAGACTATTGGGAAGTGTGAGTCTCACCTTCATTTGAGGGAAAATGAAAAAAAAAAAACACTCTCAGCCTAGCCTGTTCTACCTATTTTGCGCAGTCAGCCAACTTAGTAAACTCTGGGGCTCTTTAAGCTCTAAGCTTTCACATTAAATATGTAGATGTTGCGTTTATTTTTATTCTACCTTAGCTCTTAAGTCGCATTAAAAAAAACCTCATTCTTAATTTGAAACTTAAAAGTATAAACGTAGCACCCATTATGAAACTAACTTTGTAACCTTTCTCTTTTTCACATACCTGCTTGTGTATATTTATAAATAAAAACACAAGCAGCAGCAAAGAGCAATCTGATTTTTTAGTTGCTGTTTTTTTGTGAGCTCTCCGACTCGACTTGGGTCGTCTCGGTGTTATGGGCGGGCGCATTAACATAAATTAAAGTGAACATGCCGCGCACAATGTTTGTATGCAGACCAGTGGCTTTCATTAAATGTATTACACTCAGATAACGCACGTAATGGGGTGACTCGCGCACAAAGCTCTCCTGACGTACGCATTCCCCTGGCTTTCCTGTCGCATAATACACTAGAGGAAACTGGGGTGAATTTTTATCTTAAGGTTGGCAGTACTCGCAACAACAAAAAACTGTATGAAACACTGCATTATTTGGTACATTTCTTATTCACAAACAATCCCATAAATATTATATTATTATTATTATTACTAGCACCGCGTCTTGCTACCCGTTCGTGTTATACGCACTTACGATAATGTGTAATGGTAGGGTGATTGTGAGATGAAATGGAGGACCTACAGTTTAACGTGGAATCCGAACCACGGTGGAGGCCTGGCATTCCTCACATTCACAAGATGTCTTGTCAGAGGTGAAGGAAGGGTTTGGTAATCAGATAAATCTGTTCCGAGGCCGAGGATTGAACCCCGGCCGCCAGCACAGAAGTCTGACACCTTACCCCTAGAACGCCAGGTCACCTTTTTCATAAATGTTATAAACTTCAAACCAAGATTATCATAGATTAAAATTTGATAGCTCATATTTAGTCAATCCCCTGACAAAGATGAGTCAAACATCTCTATAGAATCATTACCAGGTGATGAAATAACTTCACGATTGCAATACGAGACTGAAGATACAAATAATCTTACGACCAGTTAACCGGGAAACTCGATACAATATTACGCTCGACGCAGAAAACTTGTCAAGTTGCAATTTTATGCATTCTTAATTTGACACTAGCGAAAAAGGGATTATTTTAGTAGTCAACTGTTTTTTTAAATGAAATTATTTTTCAATTTTGTTGTAGCCTTAAAATAAATTGTTCCACTGTATTTTAAAGTAGAATCCAGAAAACATCACCACGATGCTTCGCATGGTTCAAGCTGTACTATGTACCTATGAGTTAAGTTTTATCCAGGGGCCAATTAACCGGGATATTTGATAAATAAATTACTCTAGCCAGAAATAACATCAAAGTGCGGTTTTATGCAGTCTTTACTTAACAACAAACGAAATTGGTATAATTAGCTATGATAGTTTTGTCTCTTTTATTTTACTATTCTAGTCCAACACAACTCAATCGGTAACGTGGCTGTCTATGGAGCTAAGGGTCCCCGGTTCGATTCCCGGCATGGCCGAAATATGTATCATTGATGAAGTGGGTTTCCACGTTCACAGTGAATTCAAGGGTTTATTGGATTTTAATGACCTTATATCTGCATTTAAAAATATGTTTTACCATTAAAAAAACTGCAAAAAACACTGGCCTTTTCCCGCGTTCCCTTCCATTCCACCTTAACGGCTGAGGGCTCGTTATTATGTTTGCTCTGAATAACAATTTATTCATAAGTCGTGTGCTGATATAATCAGTTGGTTCAGAAAGTGAACGTTAAATACTTCAAATAAATGCAAACAAAACTATTTTAAATATAGTAATATTTAGCACCGCGTCTTACTACCCGTTCGGGTTATAAGCTTTAAGTACTAATTAATTACTCCAATGGATTAGGAATTGGGAAGGTTGAATTAGAGGAAGTGAACCCGCATTTGCGTGGAGTAAGAGTGGAAAACCATTTAGGAAAAACCCCCCCCAGTTCACCCGACCGAGATTTGAATCTCGATCTCCCCGTCCTCGGCAGTCGAGCTCAACACGACAAGCGCGTTAGCCAACTACGCCACCGAGGTGGGTTTTAAATATAGTAAAATAGGTTTCACTGATCTCAACTCAACTGTTTTATAATAAAGCCTACAAGTAAGACTGGGCGCAGAGGAAAGACTATGAACAGTTTAGTTTGATAGTAGAAGTGAATCATGTTAGATGGGAGTGCGCACATGATGAAAGCTAACCACAATCTAACTAAAAAGTTGGGATTAGGTCCAAACCAACAGTCGGACCAACCATAGTTCACATTCATATGTGATTAGGAGTATATCAGAGCGACTGACCACTTTGCGCCCNCCACTTTGCGCCCCCCCCCCCCCTGCTGTACTCCCTGCTCACTCTCACTCTTCTCAGCCTTGGCGTTACATCCTTAGAACAACATTAATGAGCACAAACTATTAACTCAAATTAAAAAATAATTACTGTCAGAATTAGGCGTCGAGGGGAAATAGGAACTATAGTTATTTAATGAGATTGTTCTTGAGATTCTGGCGGGAATTGTATTTGGAATGAACCCAGTATTTCCAAGTATTCTAGTTATTTCCCAATTAGTAAGGCACGAATAGTCGCAGTTTCCTCCAAGTTCATTTATATCACCTAGGCGTGTCAACTTGGATTGTCTCCCCCCCAGACTGACTTGACAACTGATGAGTTTTCTGTACAATGCCAACTCAACTAAATTGTTTAGTTAGTGTGAAATTGTTGGTGTGCAACCGGCTCCAACTAAACAGTTATGAAACTTGAAATCTCTACTACGATGCGATGCCTAGTTTGACCTATATCCCCTACCTAAGTTTCGCGATAAGGAGAAAGCTAAAGGCTCTTAATCTGTTTGAGTAGTTTTAGGCATGCTTTCCTAGCTTAAACTAGTTTGTAACTCTTGGACTGAAATAATTAATTTGCTCTTAAACTGCACGCCAAATTCATTAACAAAATATCAACTTATTTAAATTAGTTTAAATATGATAGCCGGATACGATAATTGAAACCAGGACACTTGGTTTATCGTGCCAATTTTCTTCCACTGGGGATTGAGTGAGAAACGTTTTAGGAAAAAGTACCCTCGGTACTCACGATCGGAATCGAACTACGATCTCGCCGTCATTGGCGGTCTATTATTTTGCAAGAGTGACGCCTTAGACCATGCGGACACCTAAGCAGGCTAGGTCACTTTTCACTCATAGTTTAAGGTACGAATAATTGAAGGCGAATTTTGGTTTGACACGACTCATAATCATGCACCGATTCATCTACGCGCTTTCTTTAGAGAAACACTTAACTGTAAGTCATGCTTGAGGAATGACGACACATGCGCACATATACATCTATACACAATACGTCCTATTTCCAAAGTTTCTCGGATGAATATATTGGAAGATATGCACCAGCAACCAAATCTTAACTTTTCCTGCCAAGTTTTCGGGGAGGATTGGAATTAATATCTCTGCCATGTGCATCACTTTAAGACCATAAATATTTCATTACAAATTAGTACGTTCCGCTTCGGTGGCCACAGGGTCTAAGGCGCTACTATCGTGGTTTTTTCCTTAATGGTTTTCAACTTTCCCGCCACGAAAATGCGAAAACATTTCGTTTAAAATCAGCATTCCTAATCCCTAATACATTTGTGTAATTATTACGTGGGCGTACAACACGAATGGGTAGTAAGATGTGGTGCTAAAAGAAAGTTAACGTGGTCTCGTTGAAGGTTGCGATCATTGGAGCTCTAAAGTTTTCTTTTCCTATGTGACAGCAAAAAAAATTCGAATACTCTTCAAGCCGCTTCGGTGGGCGCGGTAACTGGATGTTAATTCATCTAGTCTCGTTTGCTGGTAGTCTGGAAGGTCCAGGGTTTGAATTATGGCTGGATGTACTGATATTGTTTTTTTCCTAAATAGTTTCCCTCGCGCAGATAAAGGTGCAGTTAATATTAATTCTACCCTACTTATCCCTGCTCCCTTTTTGTAATTAAAAATGTAAGATCTGGATTGGTAGTAAGGTGTGGTGAAAAATAAAATTTAGGCTTACATTTATTTTTCTAATCTATAATTGTATTCTAAATTAACCTTCTCATTCATTCTAATAAACTAGTGAAAATAATTTGATGATAAAATTAGAAGCTTAGAGCAATTTGATATGAACTAGAATCGGGTAAAAGAAACAAAAAAACTCTTATTAGGTTGCAATTTATAGGTCTGAACAATGAATTAAAATTTTGTAATCTTGTAATGATTGGGTGTATGAAGGGCTGCTTTCCCTACGGCTTTCAACTCTTCGTCCACGCTAAAGTTAGTACATTTCCTCTAAATTATACCCTAATCATCCATCCCTGCCTCACTGTTATAGTTATTGTAACATCCCGGACGAGTATCAATACTCACTGCACAAAATAAAATGCAATTAGAGCCTCAAGTGTTTTGAGATATTAAAATGACCTATCAAAAATTAACTCAAATATTTTATATTTATTAGATGAGAGTGGTAGGAGCACACATGACGTACATTTTTATTACCAAAACTACTAAACAAATTTCATCAGTTTTTTTATGACGTGTCACTTTACGCTCTAGATCTAGAATTTCGGAAAGTTTTACTTTAAAAATCTAAATCTCTATCCTCAAAAGTTTAGTCTTTGCATTCGGTTTTAAGTCTGTCTCTATAATAAATTTCTCGCTTGCTCCAACTTGATTTTCTTAAATGTTATAACTTTTAAAACTTTAACTCTTCTTAACATTTTCTTTGTTTGTGGGTGAGAAGAAAGGCACGTACCAAATTTAAAAGGGGGGGAGTGTCTTTTTAACTTTATAGCTTTGATACTAAGTGAGTGAAGTCCTATGTTTTCTTAGTATTATTTAATATGGCAAAAGTTGGGAAAATTGTTACGCGCGTTTTTAGTTTCGAATGTCAAGAGAAAGTAGGCCTATTGTATTCGTTAAAATGTTAAACCTAAAGATTATGATGAATCTTTACGCTTTTTGTGAGCCTGGCCACAGATACAAAATGGTTTGATCGAACTTATTTAAACTTGATATTCAGATTTTTTTTAAAGCCATATCCTGGGAAGCTTTTTTTAATTTTAGAATTGCCCTCATTTTAAGGATATGTTAGTTTACTGCTGAATGATTTATTTTTTCTTCTAAAATTGCTCTAACGATTTTGTTTAAAATGTAGGTATATCTGGGGAATGTTTATCTTGACAACCAAACCTGTAGCCCCTACTTTTTTGAGTATGAGGGCTAGATGTATGGGTTTAAGAGCGATTTACTGGTGAATGATTTATTTTTTTAATTCAAATATCTTAAGGGGGCCGCCTTCCGGAGAGTTGGAATGCGTTACAGACGTTCAGGAAATAAGCGATGGTTAGGTAGTGTTTAACTTTTTAC
>CABFVX010000376.1:2909-35271 GCA_902151425.1 Timema shepardi
GACCTTTCTGTCACCGAGAAATCAAACCTAATGAGCTTGTAATAGACTAATATTCAGAGGCGCGAGTTATCGATTATTTAGGCATAATTAGAGGCACAAGTTTAAATGGGGTCTTTAAAATATTACTACTCGAATCGAGATTGATAGTGAGTTTTATTCTGGAAAGATATAGAAATCAAATATAAGTTTATCCTAGTATTTTATTACCTAGATATATCAAAGTGGGAAAGGGAGGGTAGGGTGATATAGGCCTGAAGGTTCACTGGTAGCACCAAGGTGCATTTTTAATGGTCAATAGGGCTTATCTCTATAACTGGGCTAGGTTAGGATTAGATTGTCAATTTAATCCATGAAAATCTCGTTGGTTTACAAGGAAAAACCTTTTAAATTCATCTCAGGTATAAAATGCCCCTACTAAACATCTAAAGTAATCTAGTCTTGTTTTTATCAATTATTATTACACCGTTGGTATATTGGTTACTTGTATTCATATTNATATATATTCAATTGCATTGATTATGATTTTAATGGTTGTTATCTAAGGGTGTGATGCATGGTGTCTTACCTTACATGACGAAAACCAATTTATGCTGTTCTAAAACAAGGTTTTTAGGATTATATTTGATCCAAAAATAAATGAGGCCACTGGGTAGTGGAACAGGTTACATAACAATAATTTACATACCCTGCACTCATTACAAGACATTATTAGGATAATCAAATCTCTTAGATTACGGGGAGCAGGAAATGCAGCACAAATTAGATATTCTAGAAATGTGTTCAGGGTATTTACTGGTAAACCCAATCGGAGGAGACCATTGGGAAGACCTTTACGTTGATGGGAGAGTAAAGGCTGATACTGCTTCTAAACATTACATCAGGGGTCTAGAAAAAAATTGACAGGAATCAAATGCAAGTAATGGCATACTTAAATTGTTTTCTGATTCATGTGGGTCACAGAATAAAAATTAAATAATTAGGGCCATTCTTATGCACATTGTGGGATTATCAAAAGTTTTCAAGAAATTAACAGACTACTTTCCTATCGGGGGCCACAATTATATTCCCCCTGATAGGGTTTTTGGTAATATTGAAAAGGAAGTCAGGAAACTAGGAAAAATTATTGTACCTTCAGAGTAACACACTATTTTCAGTCAAAAGGGCATTTGATTGATACTGAATAAAGATAGGAATGTATGATTTTAAATTATCCTTTCAGAAAATACTATTGAAAAATTTACCATTCAAAATTAATTGAAGTTCGAGTGACACACTATGTGGGGAAAAAAATGACGGTGTATATAGTTCAGACAACGTGCTGTAGGGGCAAAATATAAGTCTAAATATTGAACAAATCTGGTCTAAGCTTCATTGAGATGGACAAAACACAAATAGTCAAACCTTCAAATTACATCAGTGCGAAAAAAAGTTCAGACATTTAAAAACGGATGACCTACTTCGATTCATCATCTGAAGAAGTTAAATCATTTTATTCAGATGTGAATCAAGGTTTTGTCAAGAATTATGATGATAATATCAGAGTAGAGTATTATTATGAACCTATTTATAAATAGTGTGTGCATGTAGTTTTTGTATCTCCATTTAAATCAAAGACTGAAATAAAAATAGTAACTTTCCCACTAAATAATATTTCACTTAAAAAAATACAGAAAATTGTGTTTTGTGAGTTATATCAAGTATTTCTTTGATATTTCATAGATATTCAAATTTGCTTTAGAGTTTAGAATGATAAGATTATACTTCATGCAAATATTTGTCTTAGGTTTTTTATTACAATTTTTTTTATTGGAATGTGTAAACAATGTTTGTGTAGATGTGAAGTTTTGAATAAAACTCTTCATTTTTAACCATTTCTTTACAATGATTAACTAACTTTAGAAAAATAATACTATGCTTGACATACTTTTGCCTAAAGGCTTTTGAACATATATTTTTATCGGATTTCTTACAAACCAGTGTAGTAACATGGATAAAAAATTGTGTCGCCTGAAAAAATGAAGTATTGCTGTTTTTGAGTTTTGAAAAAAATGGTCCTCATTCTTACTAGAAACAATTTTAACAAAGACCCGAAACACTTGTCATTATTATTCCATCATAGCTCCAAGAATGTTGACTATCTTGAGCACAAGAAACGCGTTTATATAAATAAGAAATGTTTTTTAACACCTTGGCTTAGGTCCATTGAGAGGGAAGTGGGCCAGGGGCAGAGTGGTGGTAGTCCCGAGTGCCCGGGCACCAGGGAGGCCCGGCTCGTCTTCAAGAATTTTTATTATCATTTAAACGAAAATATAGGCGTTTTAACGAAATGAAAGTGCAATATAATACAAAATATAAATTCAGTACACTAATTACTAATATTTAAATTTGAGAGGATGATCCATAAATGGTATTAAAGATTGTGCCAGTAAAGCTATTGAAATGTTGTTTATATAAAGGAAGAAATCAGGTATCCTAAAGTGATCTACAGGACAAATATTTCTAAATATACTCAGCATTCCCTGAAACTTTAAAACAAAATAACAAAACCCATACATTGCACATTTATTTCTGAATGTATGCGGTTCTTTGCGAACATTCTACGCGCTCGCAGTTTCTGTTTATCGAGCAGAACAATATTTTAGTGTGCTTAGCAGAATAAATAACCGCTCGAGCTCAACAATGGGTCAACCAAGACTAACTGATCTGGGAGCATTATCCATTGAATCTAGACTTGCCCACACTTTTAATTCTGACTCCATCATTCATCTGATTACTGAAAGAAAAGCTCTAAAGGCAAATTTTAACTAACTCAGCAAAATTCTAAGTAGTTAAGTCGTAACTAAATTGTTAAATTTTAAAAAGAGAACCTGAGAAATAAAACTAACATACAATGTAATCAAACGATGAGCCTTTTATTCAAAGTTCTTTCCTACCAACTTTTTAATTTAGAGTGGGTGTATGTTTATTGTATTTCTGAAAAATTATCGTGCTTAATAGAACGATAGCCGAGTCGTCTTGAGAGACTTTAGGAATAATTTTCTTAGCATCGTTGTTAAAAATTATGAATTAATTTTTCTGTTTACATAACAATATTATCTCTGAAATTTGCATGGTTTTTGAGTTTGAGGCTACTTTTTTTATGATTATGAGGGGTCTGAAAAGTTGCGCATTAGAGTAATGGAAAGGGGGCCCAAAAAATTATTTAACCCCAGCGCCTTAGTGGATCTTAACGGCACTGCCTGGGATTCTAAACGAGTTACACTAAAAACTAAGCACAGTTTCATTTCTCTTAAACAACATTTTATTAATATTATTCAATTCCCTTAGATTAATTTTAATTTTTTTTTCTATTTAAAGTCTATGAAAGAACTACGAAGTAAGTATTAGTAGAGTTTTAAAACCATATATTTCGAAGTAGTATGACCCTAACCCTTAAAAAGATCTTCATGCACCCAAGATCTCCTACAAAAAAAAGACCGCAATTTTTTTCCTAACTTTTATACCAACGTGTACAGAGTAAAGACCGTGTATAGGCCATAACGCAAATAGTGGCCCCACAAGAAATAAAAAAAAGTTTTGATGGAGTAAGAGCTCAATGGGAGGGTGGGTGGGTGGGTTGGTTGGTTGGGGTTTAACAGGAGAGTATCCGGGTTGGGGTAAGGAGGTAAGAGAGTATCTTGGGGATTTGTTTCCAAGACAGCGAGCGGAACCTCAATTTCGCGACTATGTCAACCATTAGACGCGCAATAGGGTGACGTGCAAAGAAGGGGCAGAGGAGGATTCTGAAGGAAAATAAGGGGTGAGGGGAGGTTATCGTTCACAGAGTCATAACGCGAAACATTTCCATCCCGCGGGATCCTCGTTTTGACCTGTTGGAAGTCTCCAAAGAGAGAAAGGGATACTCGATCTACACTAAAGACACCTAAACGCACTTTATTTGAAGGACTCGAGATGTTAGGAGGGTATAAGGGAAGGTCTGAAAGGAGGATAGAGGGAAGTAAAGGAGGAAGAGGCAATTTCGCGGTATGTAAATGGTCTCCTGGAAGGAAGAGGAAAGAAAGCGATTAAAGGCGGAGAAGAAAGTGAACGAAGTGGGGTCTCCGTAGACTCCCATTATGGAATACGTGAGCAAGTAGTACAGTCGTGCCAAATAAAAATTTATTTTTTATTAAAGACATATAGCAGCTTTGATGTACCTTATCTGATTCATAACAACTAATTTAGAACTTTTAAACACAGGTGAGGGGGCGGGGGTTACCAGCAATAGGAACATACATTAGGAATTAATTTATCCAGGGATGATACAGATTACAGGGAGTACACGAAACAGTAAAGGAATCAAGGGTTGAATGGAATGGTCTTTTAATGAGAAGGTTGGCTTACATGAGACAGTAACGGAATCAAGGGCAAGATTGTATTGTAGTTTAATGAGAAGGTTGGCGTACATGAGACAGTAAAGGAATCAAGGGTTAAATGGAATGGTCTTTTAATGAGAAGGTTGGCTTACATGAGACAGTAAAGGAATCAAGGGCAAGATGGTATTGTAGTTTAATGAGAAGGTTGGCGTACATGAGGCAGTAAAGGAATCAAGGGTTAAATGGAATGGTCTTTTAATGAGAAGGTTGGCTTACATGAGACAGTAAAGGAATAAAGGGCAAGATGGTATTGTAGTTTAATGAGAAGGTTGGCGTACATGAGACAGTAAAGGAATCAAAGGTTAAATGGAATGGTATTTTAATGAGAAGGTTGGCTTACATGAGACAGTAAAGGAATCAAGGGAAAGATGGTATTGTAGTTTAATGAGAAGGTTTGCGTACATGAGGCAGTAAAGGAATCAAGGGAAAGATGGTATTGTAGTTTAATGAGAAGGTTGGCGTACATGAGACAGTAAAGGAATCAAGGGTTTAATGAGAAGGCATGCGTATATGATGTAGTAGAGTAATCAAGTGTGAAATGGATTGCTCATGTAATTAGGAAGTTTGAGTGCACAGTTTAAATAATGACTATCTCATACTTATAATAATATATGATAAATGAGTATTTTATCCATCCATATTATAATGATCAATTATATATATATATTGGCAAAGCTTCTTAGCTATCGAAGACATAATTTATTTTCTTGCGCAAGGTTGTAGTTGAAATATCTTTTCGAATCTTAAATATTATAATACCTTTGGGGTTTAAGTAAAGTCAAGGTCAAAATGTCAAAGGGGGCAGGTCATAATTTTTGACAAACTTAACTTAACGTAGTATTTAGAAAAAAAAATTAAATTCAACGACCAATGATAAGTTGGATTAAAGATTGTAGGCCCTATTACTTTTTTAGATAAATGATACACTGCACAGCAAGGATTTTCTCTCGCTTTTATCTTAAAATTTACATTTAAAACTGAAATTTGAGCTATAAACGAAAGAATAGGTCTACACATTGTTGTATGAACATTATACCTAAGATCCTAAATGAAATAATATACAATGCTACTTACTAAATTACATTATAAATTAGGAACACTATTACATACAACTCGAGAAAATAGAAAGATTCTTGTCCAACAAAGAGCATGAGAATAAAATTCATTTTAAAAGACCTGGATTCAAAAGAATGGATATTTTATTTTAGCTCAGAAACAATTGGTTTTATAAAACTATATTTGAAATAAAAGATTTGTGTCTTCAATAGTACTACAACTTAACAATGAGAAGATATTTCGTATTTCAAATAGTTTGGGGAAATTTTCCTATTTTAATAATTTCTCCACAAGTTAAGTACACTCAAAGTTGTTTCCATGATAAAATGAAAGTTTCCACTTTGTTTATAGTGATAAACAGTTTCTTGTAAAAAAAATTAATCAAAACCGTTAGAGCCAATTTCGATAAAATCTATTTTTTTCCCTTCATTAAAGTACCCTTAAATTTAGGATTTGACATCTTATTCTGTAAACCCCCTTTGGTAGACCTAATGAACAACACAGATACCAAGTCTTAGCCCAATCTGTAAAATAGTTTTGGCTCTAACCCAAGGCACAGACAGACAGACAGACAGACAGACAGAAGGCATAGTGAAAAAAACTTTTTCAGTTTCAGAGGGTCATGAAATATCAACATTTACCAAAATCTCAAGTGAAATTTGTTTTACGATTACAAAACTTTCTCTCCGAGGTGTGAAAGAAGGTAAAAATAGGACTAATAATATTTTACACGACTATTTAAATATTACCCCTCTAAGAAGTATTCTTGAAAAATATATACAATTTATGCTTGGATTATTATTTTAGTACCACATCTTACTACCTGTTCAGGTTACACACCTATGTACTATTTACACTAATCGTTTAAGGAATAAGAAGTCTTTATTTACAGTAAATGCACCAGAATTTGTGTGGAGGGAGGGTGGAAAGCCATTTATGAAAACCGCCCTCAGTACACCCAACCGGAATCCAACCCTAATCTACCCGTCTTCAGCAGTCTAGCCCAACACAAGATTAGCACGTTATATCACGGTCAGCCTTATTGAAAACAATTTGATGACATTTCTAATATTTTTTCTTGTATTGATTTATTACACATTTACACATTTTTATTTTCTTGTGACCCCTCAGTTAGAGAAAGTGTTGGGATACTAAAAAAATCTAATTATATCCTTAAAATTTAGGTTAGTCTACTTCTGGGCCAAAAAAAAAATATTTGTTTCCTTAAAATCTACTTCAAAGAAATTAAAATTTGTATTCAAACATTATTTAACAGCGCGAACAAAATGTTGCATCTTATTATTCCATGAAAATTATCTATAGGGTACCTAAATAAGCAGACATCTCCAATTTGGATCATATCTCTGTAATTCATTGAAATATAAAATAACATAAAATTGTAAGATATAGCACTATTAAAAATAAAAATAATTTGTTTGTAAATATACCTTGATTAAACATAGTTTTTTAACGTTTTACAAATATATTTTTCTAAATAGAAGTCCAGAAATTCTGGAGTTGATTGTTATGCTCTTTGGTGAACAGATATATTAATATTTATTATGTTTTTTGTAGTGTATAATATTTCATGTGTGCTCTTTAGATAACTTTTTGCTACAGAATATATTATTTCGGTTCACATACACTATAAGCTTTGAGTATCTCTCTTCGTTTTTATCTAGAGGAGTGAGATAATATTTGTGGTGCAGCGTATCATCTATTATTTAAATAAATTTAAATAAACTAATATTTAAATACAAATCTCGGTATTATCGTTTCGTAACTATTCTTTTTCCTATCTGCTTGGACAATTTCTAGCTGCCACAAATTTAAAGTTTTTTTCGATATAACATAATATATATTTAAAGATTGTTTGTTTATAAAAAGTTTAAAATTATTCTAAATTTAATGTATTATTTCAAATACGTAATATTTGTTTATTGGAGGGATATTTCAAAAGGTTTAATAATAAAATATTTTATTCAAATTTTTATTAGATTTTATTGAAGTCAGTAGAGTAAAATATTTTAAAGTTTGAATAACCCGCTTAAGTGGCCACATGGTTTAAGGCACTACTCTCACAATTTACTTGAAGATGGGGGGGGGGGAGGGGGGATCCTGGTTCGAATTTTGGTCGGTCGTACTGATGGTTTCACACTCTCCCTCCACGCAAATGCAAGTACACCTACTTTAATAAATATAACCTTCTTAATCCATTAATCCATTAACGTAACTAGTACATAATCTTATAGCCCAAACGGATAGTGAGACGCGGTGCGAAAAAAAGATATAATAGGCTGTTTTTTATTCCAGATGTGATTTAGAAAACGTTATTGACACTAAAAATCTTCAAATATATTGTAACAACATATGTGGTTACATTTTACATGAGGTCATGAGGTCTGATCTGGTATTGAGACTAAAATTTCACTTAGATTTTATTTTTTTCAAAAGTTATTTCTATTCTTGTTTAAGTAAATGTAGGTACATCTAGCAATAAATTCTCTCTCTCTCTCTCTCTGGTCCTTATGACATCAGTTTAAATATGAGCACATATATGACGAGTAGTAATATGTGAAACACTTTAATACATACGTAAAAGTTGTTCATTACTATACTAAATGCACCACACACATGCTAGAAACTATTTGGTGGTTCGTAATAGGTGTGATCATAAAACAGATTCAAATCATAGTCCACTGGTTGGTGGTCCCTTCCATAGTTCTTCTTCCAAGTCTAGTGTAACTCCTGTAGAATTTAAAACACAGCTACAGCCCAACTAATTACTAGATCTATTTTCATGTACTCATGCATCCATATTTGTGATATGCAAATGCCACTTTTGGAATCTATTAGTTATCAGTGCCTATTAAATAACACTAATGAAGTAATAAAATGGAAAAATATCCACAAAAAAAGTTTTTTCTTCAATTCCGACACTTTAGCTTAGTTCAGAAGGCAGACAAGCTACTGACTAAGAGCCATGGGTTCAATTCCTGGTGTGGCCAAAATAGTAGTATCTATGCTGAAATATGGGGCTTCCAATTTCATATTTATAGGACTGGGAGGGGTCTATTTTCCAGAATTTAGTGAATTTGGTCCTATATTGATAAAATCAGTAAGTTCAAAAAATTACAATAAATTTCTGAAATTATTAAGAAAAAAATATAGGAAGTTATCTCTATGATCGTTAAACCATAATAAAGAACACCTTGCATTGAAAGCAATGCCCTGATAAAATGCAATGGCCTCAGCTCCCAAGCAAGCTTTAACGACCGTACGGCCAACAAATGTTGGGTAGTGCCAATATTTGCGGATAGTGTGTGTCACATGGTCTTCACAACTACCCAAATTATTAGTTTTATATACCGAAGCCACTAAATCTTTTTTCAAGTAGCTCTTCAATTATTCATAGTACTCATGAGGCTTGAGTTGACCTCGTTACAGACCCACTGTTTTACAGAAAAAAACTTGAAACATCGGGAATTAAACCCGTGACCTATGAATCTGTAACCAAGAACTATGACCAGTATACCACAGAGGCGGTCGATGATGCCCTAAAAGGTATTGGAATACAAGATTAGTGATATTCAAAAATATGTTGCAATAAATAAGCACTGACAACTATAATATGTCTTCTTTGACCTTTTGAGAAAATCTTTACCATTTGACTTAGCTTTTTATTCCGTGTATTTGATTTTCCTTTTCTTACAACCTCCCCCCCCCAAGCCCTTCTCCTCCAGCCTATTGGGATCGAAAAGTTTGACAAATCATGGTGTTGGCCATACACCATGACACATACATATGGGGTGTAGGGGTAGGGGTAGGGGTGGGGGCATCTTCCCCCACCTCACAAGATAACTTTTTGAGTCAGATAGCGTCCACAAGAACATTGACGTATCTGGTCTTCAATACGTGACGGTGTATCCCCAATGAGAGACAAATCTTTGTTTATTCCTAGAAATAAATAATTTCTCCTGTCAACTCTACATCTGAATTAATAGCTTTGCTTGTCGACAATTAAGTAGAATAGTCTAAGATACAGACTAGGATCGACCTACCCTTCGTTGTTTATAACCTCTATTCAAGTGACATTTTTTCAAAGTTAATTGTTATAAAAAAATGAAAAAGTTTTTTGTGTGGTTTAGAAGATTCTGTAATTGATTTTGACGATGAAGCATTCGAAAAATGTTTCTTAAAGTAATTGTTTCGACAAGAAGAAAGTTCTAAGTATAATGATGTTCAGTTAACTTTTTAGGCTATCATTAATTGTGTTACGAAAAAAGTTACTATACTAGGATAAAAGTATAACAAAGAGTTTATAAATTTTAGCATAAATCATGAAGTAAGTATAACATTGTTTTAAATTAAGATAACCAAATTTTAAATACTTTTTTTATTGGTTACTATCCTGAACGTGCCAGATATCCGAGTCTTACTATTATGATTATTTGCATTGACAGAGACTTTCGTCTAATCCCGATAAAAAAAAAAGTTTATATACCTCATCCAAAGACTTTGTATATCAACAGTGTTAATTCATAAATATTTTATAGTTAACTCTTTTATCTACTTGATAAAATTTACTTTTTAGGTACATCCAAGTACGTCTATAGCTGACGAGCATCCGATAAGTTTAGATCCTATTGGACATTCAAATACCACAGATGCGGAGAAAGAAGAGAGTAATGCTGATGCAACAATCTCACTTTCGATTGAGTTCAACAAGGTTTTAAAATAACGCCAATTCATTTAATTGCTCTAATTTTAATTTTTTTGTTCATAAATTTATACTACAAAAATAAGTTTAATTTAACTATCTTAAATGTTAGCTAAGCTTTGAATAGCTCTTATTGATATCTTCTTAGTGGAATCTTTTTTTACTTTTTTTAAAAATTATTCATTACCTAAATAAATCTTTACAATACGACTTTAGACGCATTTTCATGATCTAGACGCATTATTTGATTAATTTTTTTTAAATTAGATTTAATTTTAAATTTGTTCAACAAATTATTTGATACAGGTGCCATCTTTTACATCAACTACACGGAATTTGATTGACGAGGCGTTTGATTCAGTATCGGCGATTCTTGACCCAACAGCACAGATTGAATAACAACTCATCAGAATTGGCGTAAACACTGGATTCATCAGATACAACTCTTCCATAATTGTCATCGACTTCCCATTAACAAACAACATGCATGTTTTGCAGCAACATATCTAAGATAAGTGGAAAGTTGATAATTATCTTATATTTCCTCAGTAGGAAGAAATAGAACAGCAAGAAAAAAAAACTGCTGACGCTTCAAATGATTCAGAGATACGTTAAAAACTTGAGGACCAAACTTTTGCCTAACACACGCCCTGTTACTCTTCAAATCAGGTACAAATGAAGCGGCAGACCAAGGAACTTGTGGATTCCAGTTGGCATGAAAACAGAGAGCTGCATAAGTTATCTTTTGATTCTCTTGTAGATTATATTACGAGCGAAATAATTGAAAATAATAAGGTAATGTACTTTGCGCAGTTATTTTCAAGATATCAAGCTCCAATATTGGAATTCGGAGGGAGTTAAGTGCACCCCAATGACATTACACTTTACAGTTCTGAATTAAAGCATTTGTTGGACCACGTTGTAAAAAAAATGTGTATATGACAGACATCAGCGTATCTGTAATGGCTAATAGCACACCATTTTTGGCGACAAAAGATGACAACAAATTAGAAGATGTAGCCTACTATTTAATAAATTTCGTAGAAAATATTGATTACAAACAGCTACCGAGTCTTTAAACTGCTGATGACACCATTCACAGAGAATGTGAGATTCCTGATAAATTGTTTGAATTTATATACAATCTCAAAATGGAACACCATGTTTCTCGTAATTCTTTAGACAAAACCTCAGTAAAAATTACGTCATTGTGTAGCAATTTTATTTATGCTGTTACAAAAGGTAGATGTAAACCAGTGAAAAATATTACTCTTGGACTGGTTATGAAGTCTAGTGAATTATCGGGAAGCTATCATGATACTCAACACATATGGCCATTAGATTGGGTACAATTTGGCTGAAGAGCTTCAGACAGAGCTGACTTATACAGAAGTCCAAGATAGTATGGTAATACCAACCGGAATTGATTCACTGGATCATGCACGACACATTTGGAATTATTTATCAATTTCCTCGTGCGAAAAGTGAATAATCTAGTGATATTGAAGCCACGACATCTTCAACCATTGAGCTTGATGACTATAAAGACTAATGTGGACCTTCTTCACGTAAAATACGACGTTTCAATAAAATTTCATGACAAAGACAAAGATATACTATGTATAATTTATTTGTCATGAGTTTATTCTGTTCCCGTATGGTTGAGATACAACTGCATGACTTCAACTGATTATAGTAAAATTCAAAAAGTCAAGTATTTGCCTACAATAAATTCATCCGAAGTTTTATGCAATATACATTGAAACGCTCATATGGCTAATGAAATCGCTAAAAAGTGTCATCAATATCTGATTATAGTCACCTATGATTTGCCATAGCCAAAATTGCAATGCAGATCCAACAGAGTGAAAAACCTAAATTTAATAATATTTTCATTAATTTAGGAGCATTCCACATGCAGATAACGTTATTTTTAAAAAAGCGACCGGGAAATATATATACTCCAGTGGATTAGTAAAAGTATTGGTTCAAGCAGAAGTATTAGAAGGAGGCTCGATGAATAGCTTTTTAAACAGCAAGCACTTTAATTGCTACTGTGTTACAAATACTTAATTTCGAACAGTATTTGTCTACAACTGATTCATCTCCCGAGATGCTGGATGAACTGTTACAAATAGTTATGGACACTGCATCTAATCAGACTTTATCTGACGTCAATGAGAGAATTGAATGACCTGAGTTTCTTCATTGAGTTGTAAAGGGCTACAAAGAGATCTGAAAAAATACTTTGATGGGTGAGGATGGGAAAATGGCTCGGCATTTGTTTCAGTATTGTGAATTTATTAACCTGTTCCTTCGATTTTAAAGAAGAATCCGTAACAGTAATTTTTAACTTTATTTGGACTCTATTTTCGACATGTCCAACTTGTTTTTCTCACTAAACCAACCTATTTATGCTAGATGGTTCATAATGTACTTGAGCAACTTGATCAGATTGCAGATTGAAGTTTCACCTTTGGTTTCAGAATTACGTTGAGGAGCATTTGGTATACGTACAAAACCCAATTTTTCTAGATCACCCTTTGACTTTACGCTAGAGCAGACCATCAGTGCTGATTCCAGTAATCAATTGGCTAATGAGTTTTCCACAGAATCTATATCTGTGCGACAAATATGGGATCTTAATCACAGTATTAGGACTAAAATTTTGACTGGTGTCAAATATAATCTTTTTTCAATAAAATATTCTACTTCACATTCCTTGCAGAAAAGCCGAATAAACATAGATAAAATATAGTATCCACAGTATAATTGAAGTTATCAAAAGTACAGTTAATCCTTTCAATGATAGTATTGAAAAAAAAGTTTTGTTCAACATTTCGATTGATAAAGCAGCATATTCAGATTTGTCTGATTTCCTGATTACTGTTAAGTCAATAGGCAATCAGCGAAAAGTAATTTAATTTAAGAATGCTGTTAATTTCCCGGAAGATTTTAAAAACTGATACGACGAAAAAAATCTTTAATTTTGCATCACAGTGCGCCACTAAAGCTCAGATGAGCAAAGACAAGAGAAAGAAGGTCCTTCTTTAAATGGAATGAGATATCTTTGGCCGACTACTTGCAATTATTGTCGATAAACAAATTAACATAGAACACTGTTTGACGTTTCCTCTGGCACCTGTGCTACCTTCTATTTTCTCGTGAACTAGTGAAATGTTGAGGACGGATAAGTCTACGTTAGCCAAGATGTTAGAGTCTCAAATTGAAATTGTTGAACCAACACAAATCGACATTGAAATAATAGACGGTTTTTATTTCTTGCACCCTGTCGGCTACTCCATGCCACAAACATTTAATAATATAGCTGAATCTATTCTTACACAACTTTGCTCAACTAACGCTTCTTAGATACACATCATATTTGACCGATATTTAACAGCTATCAAAGATTGCGAACGCCAATGTCTACAGGAGTTTGATATTCCATACAGAAGTACAGGGCCTCTGCTAACCAGACCTACCGATTTTTTGGGAAGCCTAAATAATTACCGTTTTAAGGAGGCTTTGGTACAATCCTTGGCTAATAACTAGGAGAATTATAATTTTGTACCAATAATCCAAAAGAAAAAAATTGTTATAACAGTTGTAGATCAATGCTTTTTTATCATGCATCGGGAAACCACGTCACAAAGTGTGAAGAAATTGGTTATGTATGTCAACACGAGGAAGCAGATACGCGGACAATGTTTCATATATTCAAAGCACCACCAAGCTCCCAGATTTTAGTATAAGCCACCGATACTGACGTATTGATAATATTACTGGCTAATATGCATAACATTTCAGAATCACAAATTTGGTTAACAGGTTCAAAGACCAAGAAAGGAAATAATAAAGATTTTGTTGCATTAATTGTACAGAATTAGCGTTGAATTTGGGATCCACATTATGCCCAGGTCCGCTGGCTTTTCACGCATTCACTGGCTGCAATTATACAGTGGCTTTTTAAAATAAAGGGAAAGTCAGGCCTTTTAAAATATTTTCATAAAACGAGACGTACCAGAAAATTTTTAAGCCATCAACGGATGAAGCAGATATTTTCATCGAAGAAAATATTGAAGTTGTTCAGGAGTTTACTGCTCTTACGTCTGGCATCAATCATGGCATAAGAGTAAATGGCGCTAGATAACATATGAGGCTAGGTCGATCTTAGTCCGGATCTTGTAATATAACCCAAATTAAATAGATAAAAAATTGCAATGAAATGGCCTTCAATCCTCTTTGAAAGACCGAAAAAGTCTCCATCAAGTAAAAAAAAATGTTCTGATGAGATGAGCTCAATTTGATATCTAAGGAATTTAGTAAATGCATTTTAATGTCAGTGATTAAATATCTTTAATCCTGCTTGGAAAAATTAATCAAAAGTTATGTATACATAAATACATGCAAACCGTGGTTTGTTTAGTAAACCAAATAAAAGACAAATAGTTCAAAATAATGATTAGATGTTTGTTTTCAATTTACATAGTTTCAAAACCACAAGTATCGAAAAAATTACAATTTCAATTAATACATTTGCTGTGTGTTTGATTATTTGTCCGGTCTGTATACATGTTTACCTACAGTAATTCGGATATAGATGAAGAAAATATCAAGAAAAAATTGTCCACATTTTTGTCAATGGAGAGTGAAAGACAGTTAAATATAGAAATAAACCTTACTACCAGGGCTTGATTTAGAGCTTTAGAGACCAAAGAGATGAAAAAATTTGAGATTACAACAGTAAACAAATATTCTATCTTTTCAATTTTTCCTGTCAGCCTACTTTAAATCCAGGCCTGCTAATTACATCCAACCGAGAATCAAACTTTGATATTTTCCTGACTAACAAACCCGACTTGACTAGCTTGACGTCCAATTCACGTGTCTCTTGTTAAAAGTTGAGTTTCTATTTATTTTCTCACCGCGTCTCACTGTCAGTTTGGGTTATACAGTTTTACCTCAGGGAGTACAGGAACATGTGGGACTCGCGTCTGCGGTGGTTAGGAGGCATAGAAACAATTAAAAAAGTTATTATGAACATATTCCCCATTTGACCTCGTTCCAAAGCTATAGTTTTATTTGTACTCCAGTAATGTGTAGATATCCGCTTCGATGGCCGCGTGGTCTAAGCCATCAGTCTCGCAGTAGACTAAGCTCTCGATGATGAGAAAATCAAGGCACAAATCTCGGTTTGGTATGTTCAGGGTAGTTTTCCAAAATATTTCCCCCCTTTCCCTCCACGCTTACGTGGGTGCATTTTCTATTAATATAACCTTATTAATCCCTTATACCACTAGCGCAATTACTACGAAAGCGTATAACATAAACGGGTAGTAATACGCGTTGCTAAAAAATATATTTGGAAATGCTTAACATTATATAAAGATCTCAAAATGGCCGACTTCAGTCTGAATGCAAGCCCAAAGTAGCCGTGTAGTAGAATGCTTCATTATTTCAAAAATACCAAGTGTCGGTTGGATTCCTTGACAACCTTCGTGTACGTTGACAAAGTATTCCAACGTTGGCAATGTTTGTTTAACAAAGCAATTAGTTTCAAGTGACCCCATAAATAAAAAATTGAATGTATTTAAGTCTGTGGAACGCTCAAACAAGCCAGAAAGTCTTTCAAGGCCTATACATATGCTAGTAAATCGTTTGTTCAAGAAATTTCTCTACACAAAATGTTTCTTGGAATCACTTATTAGTATCTCGGAAACAGGGTCCAAAACCACACTGGTTAATCTAAACTTTTTATTTTTTTTGTTTCTCCCGTCCACCGCTGTACTGGATCTCAAATGTTATGCTACACCCTGTATACTAACTACATTTAATATAGCATGAGTAAGGAAATGTACTCGAATATTCATGAAGATAGTTATCGTATTCGTACAACCTCAGTAAATCAGACCAGGTCTCCGAAACCGATCTTTCCACTACCAGAAATTCAATCTTATCTAATGGTGACGAATTAGACAATGTTACCACAGACGCGTGTTTGAAATCAAGTTAAATTAAACATTTCACAATACCCTTTAATATATAAGGGTGACCTGGTGGTCTAGGGGTAAGCTGACGGACTTCTGTGCTGGGGTTCGGGCTCAATCCTCGGTCCCGGCACAGATCTATCTAATTACCAAACCCTTCCTTCACCTCTGACAAGACGTGTATTAATCACAACTTATGAATGTGGGGAGTGCCAGGCCTCCACCGTTAGGTCTAGGAAATGTTCAGGTTGTCTATTTCACTTAGTTGATTATATTTATTTTTTTGTTAAGGTTATTATTCTAAGAACTGTTTTGTTGTTTATCTAAATTGTATTGACTGATGTAGTACTAATGTAATGTTTTATTTTAACTATGTCTAAATAAACTAAACTAACCTAACCTCCACCGTGGTTCTGATACGAAGTTAAACTGTAGGTCCTCCATTTCATCTTACAATCACCCTACCATTACACATTAGCGTAAGTGCGTACAACCCGAACGGGTAGTAAGACGCGGTGCTAATAATAATAATTTAATAGAAACACATTAATCGTAACAAATTATATCTCATATTGCGAAATGAAGTTACTAATTTCGGAATATTAGGACTGTACGCATTTTAAAATTGGAATACACCTTTCGTATTCTGAACATGTGAAGTCTGATAACCACCACTATTGTATGAACCCACCCAATTCTTCAATAAGTGAACGGGGTGAAATAAAAATTTTGGAATGTGTGATAAAACGTGAGTGAAGAGGAATGTTGAAAGGGTTATTGGAGGGGTGAGGGGAGGGTAGGAGGTAAGGCGGAATTTGAGAAGTAGGTGGCAATTAACCTATCGACTGCACGGAGCAGAAATCGATTGTCACAAGTCCTCGCCAGACCGCCTAGGGTCTAATAAGCTAATTAATTACAGGAACTTAGAAATTAACAGCTGCAACGTGGGTGTTAGAACATTGAGTTTAAGGTAGAGATGGTAAGCTCGAATATTATGGCTTTCGTGAGACTCAAGATTAATAATAAATTTTTAAAAAAATATCGGATACATTATTAAGGTCTTGACTCGAAATAAATTTTTTTAATAAACGATAAGAGGAATTATATAGATTTGTACATCTGGGAAAAATAACAAAATCACAAAAAAATGACAAAATTGTATTAATATAATTTAATCAAAAAGGATATTTATTATTTTTATGACGTAAGAGACCTGGCAACCAAAATAGTATATTTTAGTGTTAAAATGCCTTTGAACTATTTCCTCAAAATTCAATTTAAACTTATTATTTTTTACTAAAATTTAAGTTCCTACAATTTTAATGACTCAAAGATTCAAATTTAGAATTTGAGATTCGAAAGAAAATTTATGATATGGATTCTATAATTAATATAATATTCTTAGTTTAAAGTGCTACTGGTAAATGGCTCATGACTGGGTAGTATTCTATTGGTGGGAGAAGGGTATCGATGAAGAGGTGTTTTCTTGAGTTCTTAAGTTTTCACCTAATCCTGGTCTTAAAGGAATTAAGTTTTGGGAAAGGTAGCTTAGAACATCTAAAATCTATCATTTTGACATTGGCGATTAAAGTTAAAGGTTATCAATTAATTTATAA
Organism: Timema shepardi; assembly: GCA_902151425.1. Classification (NCBI taxonomy): domain Eukaryota; kingdom Metazoa; phylum Arthropoda; class Insecta; order Phasmatodea; family Timematidae; genus Timema; species Timema shepardi. Next base: position 20,707 of record CABFVX010000376.1, read on the forward strand.
ATGTTAACACCCTTGTGGATAGGATGTAAATTTTATTCTTTGAAACATGTGCACAAGTTAATACTTTAACAGCCCACTTCAGTAAACGTATGTTCAAAGGCGTCACTCACGCAATATACTAGAGTGGTATTGGCGAGGAGATCCTGGTTCAAATCCCGGTTGGATGTACCAAGGAGGTTTTCCTCCATTGTCTTGAAAATATTTAAGTGGTGTAATCTGTATTGAAAGTTAAGTATATATCATGAGCGGGGAAAAAAATGGGATGGCTCTTCCTTTAAAAATATTTTCCAACAAACCTAGCGCGGCTCTTTCAAAATCCAAGAAAAACGTTAATATAGGTTAGAATAGTTCATTAGGCTAAAAAAAATAATGGGTTCTGTTAATGTGGGTAAACATTTGAAAATCATATAAGGAAATAGAAGGTCCACAAAGGTAGTACAAAATGGTTATATTAAGCATCCTTTAGTACTCCAATAGCAAGAAATTAGTTTAGATAGTTCTTTTTAAATTCATTTCATTCGGGGATCTTAGGGGCTCCCGTTGACCTCAATAGATGACAGCACAATCGGATTGCATGATACATATAAACATCTATTCATAAATTACGTATTAATGTCTCCTTGGTTCACATAAAAGATTATATTTGTTACGTGGATAACATGAAAATAAGTTCTAAATGAAGGTATTATCTTGAATTGTCGTAATCGTCGTAATCGTCGTTAAAATAATTATTCCAAGTAAATAATAATGTCCTTTATAATAGGGAGGCCATAGCTACTTAAAGCAGGGTAGCCAACCGCTACATATGTCCACCAAAGCTCTTGACAACACAAAATAGTATAATAAACTAACAGAATAAATAGACAGATATTAAATTAATTAAAATTGTTACAATGTTAAATAATTATATATTGATATATTAAATTAAAAACATCTCTCAACCAATATATTGTAATTAACTTTATGTTCTCTGTAAATAAGACACAATGCGATAGCTTAATAAATATGCAGTGGAATAATGTTAGACTTATTACTACTAGACAACACTTGGATATTCCCTGTAATCAACGACTTTATGATTTACTTTTAAGAAAGTGATGTCCAGAGGTAAGGTGTCAAACTTCTATGCTGGCGGCCAGGTTTCAATCCCCGGTCCCGGCATAAATTTATCTGATTACCAAACCCTTCCTTCACCTCTGACAAGACATCTTGTGAATGTGGGGAATGCCAGGCCTCCACCGTGGTTCGGATTCCACGTTAAACTGTAGGTCCTCCATTTCATCTCACAATCATCCTACCATTACACATTAACGTAAGTGCGTATAACCCGAACGGGTAGTAAGACGCGGTGTTAATAATAATAAGAAAGTGATCTTAGGGTTGTAGTAGATGTTTATCCCATTATTTAGTTATATACTTTATACACGGTCTAGTAGTAGGCCTAGGCCCTACTAGTTTTATTTTTCAACCTGAATAGTGCTGGATTTATTTATTTTAAATCGTTTGAATAGCTCACATTTGTAGCTGGCTTGCTTTAACAATATGTTTTATATTATTTAATAATATTATTTTAAAAGACAATGTAATTTTTAAAGTCTTATTTTAACCAGTTCTGTTTGCAAGCTTACTAAATCATGGACCCATTTACAATCGTGCCTAAATTGTAATGATTTGGTGAAAAAGCCCTGGACGAAATATGGCTGCTTACTTTCTCTATGCATTGTCCACTTTCAATTTTAGGTTATTACTACCAACCGCTATTCTGCGGGTCATATAATAGCTTATTACAACGCCATTGGCATTATATTGTAATAATGGGAAAAGAGCTAGTTTGGAAGATTAAATACGTATTTATAATTATCACCCTCGGGGAATTATTTGATTGGGATGTAAAGGTTGGTAGCTAGATTAAATTTGAAATACAATAAGTGATATTAAACTTAATTTAAAATACAGTTCCTCTCTAATTTTTATTAGTTAATTATAATCTATTTTATTATTATTATTAATCATTATTCTTTTAATAATTTCATTGACTAACAATATGATCATTAAATTCACAGAAAAAGATACCTACCTATTTTAAACTCTCATCATGTCGGAATTAGTAAATAAATGGTCGAGACAATCAAATTATCTGACAACTAGAAGTTTTATTTCTACCTCAACGTATTAATACATAGACTTCATTCACGGTAGGAGTTTACCTCTGAAAGGTATTTTTTCTTACCAATATCCTACTATATAATGGATTTCTGGTAGGGAAAAAAGTCCTTTCCCAGGTAAACTCCTACCGTGAACGAGCTTAAGTCATGTAACCTGCAGTGGTCAATTCATATATATATATATATATATATATACATATTACAAATACCTAGAAAATAATAATATAATAATATATCATCATCTTGTCATGGAAAAACAGTATGTTTTAATTTTCTAAAAGTTTATTCATACTAAATCCCACAATAATATATTCTGAATTATGGATTTTAAGCTTAGAAAATAATGTATTTATCCAAATATATTGATTTGAAGAAACATTATTAGATTTAACTAAAAAGTTGATTCAAATACATTCTCCCTATTTATAATTTAACATAGTTAAGAGAGTGAACGTATAAAACAAACAAAATAATTAATCTTTATTTAATATTATTTTAATACTTATAATAAAACTAGAGCCACGACCAGATATAAAAAGCTATAAAAAACAGTTATGTTTATTTGATACAGGTTACGATATTTTAAATTCAAAAATCATTAACTTTTTAGAATATTCTCCAATCAACAACATTGCGACTTATCATTTTGTTGGATAGACAAGTTTTTAAATATAACTAAGGATAACCAGTGTGAGCTTATTATACGGGTTTTGGTTGACTTATCAGGTAGTTATACAAACTAAAGGCCTAGTAAAAGAAGAAAGCAGTTTCTGTTAGTCTGACAATGTGGAGATGTCTAGTGCCTGGCAGTGCGCTGGGCTAGATTCAGCAATTAGAGGCCGGATGCTAGGGTACAAAGTGCTCAGTGTTCGTGAACAAGGACCAAAAAGGGAGGAAAGTCAAGTCACAAAGTGTCCAAGGAACCAACCAGCCGGCAACTATCTCCACGAAAGTGGTCTATCTCTTTGTCTTCCTTCTCTTATTTCCTTCAATTTCCCTTACCTTTTCTCTCACTCTAATTTCAATTGAGACTCATTCCTTGTTAGGTATTTTTTTCCCTCCTTTCTCTTACGAGTTATATTCTCCAAGACCCACTTTTCTCTTCAATCTTCAATTTAAGTCAGATTCCCTTTATATTTCTCTCATTTCTTCTTTGGCTTTGTGTAATTTCTATCTTTTACACTTTTCTTCTTACTCATTTCCTTTGCTTGTTAGGTAAGTTATCTTTACCCGCTTCTCCTGTTTCCTACTTTGTTGATTTATTTTATCTCGCCTCTAATTCTATCGGTCATCTACTTCCATACTGGATTTACTCAATTCTCCCTTCCATGTATTTTTCTGTATCATTATTTGTCCTCTTCTTGTCACATTATTTATTTTCCTCGTCATCTCACTCACCCTTCTTCGCCAGTGTTATTGTGCACTGACAACGTGGAACTTGTCTTTTAGACTAGTTTCTTCTGTTTGCTGGCCATTTACGAGGCTATGAATAATAATAATAATAATAATAATAATAATAAAGATAGTATGTACACTGCAGGGTAAACGGTTTTAACATTAATATATCTTTTTTTAAATGTTAAGCTTTAATTTAAAAGGAAAATTTATTTATGCTTTGACATACATTGTTAATCGTACTTACAATGTCCAAATTGCTTGGAAAAAAAAAAGTTCAATCCGAATTTTTCGTAAATAGTTTTATTGTTTAATACGCATATATATATATAATTAAAGCGTGGTGGAGAATGGAATTTTATTAAATTTGATTATAGAATTTTTTTTATAAACGCTGCTAGTAGGAACAGATAATTATGATGATTGATGATGAATGCTTTAGTATTAATTATAATTTACATATGGGCCTAATGTAGAAATTTGGTTACCTAATATCTTGTATGGCTTTAACAAGTTCAGTCAGTATGGGCATGTCAAATTCTTCAAGTATCTCGTGATTTTAAGCTAAGTACTTTAGGGACTTAAATTGGAATTTGTACGATAAAAAAAGAAAAAAAACTTTACTTGAGTAACCCTTGAACTATCATTGCTAAATTACCCTTTACAAAATACATACTGCTGTAAATAAAAACACCTTTAAGCAATATAGTGTAGTAAGCAATATAAATAAATAAAGTACTTATGCTACCATCGATGACTTACTTATTTTGTGTTATTTGTAATTTAGATTTCATCACACAGTCACGCCTAAGAACGTTTGGTTAAGAACAGCACTAAGATTACAAAGAGAAAGATTTTATAAAATGCACATATGCCTGGGAGGTGTATGTCATATATGAATATATTATAAACCTTATATAATATTGTTTAGTAGGCTAAAATAATTAAACTGAATTCTCGAGAACTACACGAATCATGAAACATAATGTGTCTTTAAACCACAATATGTTTGAAAAGAAAATCAAACTTTTAGTAAACCAATAAATTATCAGAATTATTGCAGACAATGAATAATAAAAATAGTTTTAAAATAAATAAACCACAGTAAGCTATAATTCTTGCGTGTAGTGAATTATAATCATTTGATACCACTTGTTTATTTAAAAATACAAAATAATAATTGTATGAACATTTTCAGAAAGATAATAAAATAATTATTTAATCCAAATTTTGGTTAGTCAGGTATATAGCTATCAACCGTTTATTATAAACAAATATCAATTCATACATCTTCGTTTCTGCAATATTAACCAATTGAAAAAACTTGGGTTTTTGGTGACTCGTAATATTGAACAAATAATCGCGCAAGTGTTGAATTAGTAAGTATATTTCTTTCCCAATTACTATGGCTTTTTCTGAAGGATGTAATAAGCTAGCATTAGCTCTACATCCATTTAGCTTCATAAATATACGTCGCGACTTTGACGAGCAATATAATTCGGTTTCACTTGTCAAAAGACATAGAATATTTGTATGGTTGACGAGAATGGAATATATTTTTATGACTTTTAAACTGTCAGAAAAAAAAAGTTACCGTAAACTAATAATATTAAGGAATTTATTTATGTTTTTATTCTTTTAATATGGTAAGAGTTATATTGTAACCATAGAGATATATTTGTTTTTAAATGTTTGGTCAACAATTTTTTTACATAATCTGAGTTTTCAGCTAGACGTGTTTTATAAGTTATTAACAAACATTTTTAATAATGGAGCTATTAGACGTCCCTGTTCCGTTAATGCTTACAAAAATATTTCGTTACATTGATATAAGCAAAGAAACATTTATTAATAACCTGAAAGAGGTTGTAGCAATACCATCTATTTCCTGTGACATGAAACACAGAGGTGATGTTATGAAGATGCTACGGTGGATCGAAAAAGCTTTGAAAAATGTTGGTGCCAAGACCGAACTGTGTGAAACTGTAACCCAGAATTATGAAAAAGGTAAAACGATTTCAAAACCTCCTATACTTTTGGCCATCACCGGAAATGATAGCAAGAAAAAGACCTTGTGCGTGTATGGCCACATAGACGTGAAGAACGCGCAGATAGAAGATGGTTGGGTTTCTGACCCTTTTATCATGGTGCAACGCAACGGAAAACTTTGCGGCAGAGGTACTACCGATGATAAAGGTCCAATACTATGCTGGATACATGTATTGGAGGCTTTCCTAAAAATGAAGGTCCCTGTCCCTATTAATATTAAGTTTGTCATTGATGGTATGCACCAAGTTGGAAGTCAAGGGTTGAACAAGCTTATCGTATCCAAAAGAAACACTTTCTTTTCTGGTATTGATTACTGTTGCATCACAGATGGATATTGGCTCGGAACAATGAAACCTTGTCTAACTTATGGTCTACGAGGTCTGTGCTATTTCACCGTCGAGGTAATCGGGGGTAAAAAAATCCTCGATAGTGGTTTTTTTGGTGGTGCGGTTTACGAACCACTACACGACCTGATCTTCATGTTAAATTCTCTCGTCGATCTTAATGGTGACATAGATATCCCAGGGCTTGATAAAGATATAGCTCCCATGACACCTACAGAGGAAAGTCTTTACAAACACATTGACGTCGATACAGGAGAGATACGCCGTGTTCTTGGCGTTCCTAAAGTCAAGCACGAAGATTGCAGAATCGACCATCTAATGTCAAGATGGCGGCGTCCCAGCCTCTCCGTCCATGGGATTGAAAAGGTTCCTTCAGTCCCTGGGGTCCACACGATCATCCCTAATAGGGCGATTGGGAAGTTTTCTATAAGGATCGTTCCCAACCAGAAACCAGAGCGTGTCAAGGAGTTTGTCACCACCTATCTTGAGAGGTTGTTCGACGTCCGCAGATCACCCAACCGCATGAAGGTTAAAAGCTTTTTTTTTTTGCTTTCCACATCCTAATAGATATCTAGGCTATCGCAGATTCAATCTAATAAGGTAGGAATGAGTGAGTAAATAAAGAGGTTAAATAAATATTAAAAATGACCGTCATAGAAAATAATCTCTCACTGCCTGGCCTAGGCCAACCAGACTGGATGAGTTTTAATACGTGTACACTGGTACGGGGCCTTTCATAGTCGTAACATTTTCCTTTTAATATATAATATATGTAGGATTTATTTAAATATTTTTGCTAGATTGGTATGAATGTTTGCATATTTACAAATCTTTCACTTAACATTAGTTTTAATTTATGTGTATTTGTTTGTATTAGAAATACTGCATTTTTAAAGAAACCAAAGAAAACAGGCTATTTCGTTGGAGTATTAACAACGACTCATTATGTGCCTGTTATAAACAATTTCTAGCTATTTAAATATTGCATTGATCATAGTTCATACTACGTTATCATTATTACTATTAATGTTTTACTTTACTTCAAATAAGTTATGATCTAGTACTATATTATAGTTAATTTCCACTTAAAAGCATACTAAAGTAGAGTCTTAAACGCACAATTTGACTATAACCAAACCCTCTGCCGTCCAGGTAGAAATGATCGTCTCTGCCCCTGCCTGGGTGGGAGATCCCACGGGCAGTGATAACTTCAAGGCGGCGGAGAAAGCGGTGTGCATCGCCTACAAGATGAAGCCAGACCTGATCAGAGAGGGCGGGACGGTGCCTATTGCAGCTAGACTGCACCAGGTGACAGGGAGCAGCGTGCTCCTTATGCCGATAGGGGCCGCTGACGACGGAGCTCATGGGAACGATGAGAAACTTAACATCGGTAATTACATCGGGAGTCACAAGATGGTTGCCGCTTATCTCTACGAGCTTGGGATCAAAAGATAGAATCAGTTGACGAGGACCTCAGCAAATAAAGACCTTGGATTTACTATTGTGTTCACTTAGTGAATAGTTAAAGAAAAAAGCATAATCTAAAATATGTGAAATAAATCCACGATACGATAACACCTTTCTTAATTATTTGTTTCTCTCTTTAAGGGAAAGCCCTTTTACGATTTTAATGGTTAACTTTGTATGCACGGAAGAAGGTAAAGGACAGAGGTTAGGAACATATTTAAGGGAACAAATAAAATGAGCAACACAAAGATCGTTAACAAGTCAAGAAACCTTTTTATATCAAATTCATATTCATATTCCCAAAATAATAAAATTTTGTTTTGTGCCTATTGATCCTGCTATTCATAAATTATAATGAAAAGAGGATCAAAGTTTTGACGATACATTGCTTTCCCCAGAAGAATATCGATCGTTGCTGCTGAATTCCTCAACTTGTTTACTTAACAAACGTTCAAAAACAGTTTTTATATATAATTTAAATATATGGTTTTAAAACTATTTACTAAATATCTCATTAAGTTAAGTACAATTAAGTCCAAGCAATTATTTAAATAAAAATGTGTTCCTAGCCAATATGATAAGACCTATTTTTAAAACATTTAACCTGAATATTAATAGCAATTAATAGGATACCAAAGTTAAATAAATAAACTAACGTCCAAAGCATTTACATGGGAATGCACAGCTATATTTTGTTCTTGAGTGGTGACAAAGCTATGATAAAATCTGAAAGATATAAAGATTAAATTCAGACTTGGGTGTCTAAAATAATATAGTATATAAATTATGTTTCTATTTATCCCAGTAAAGTAAAAATTACCAATACGGGCACTTGGTATTAGATTGAATAATTGGGCAATCTTTCCTTAGGACACGTCAGTTTGAAGGTCAAGTGATGATATAAATCTGGATATAGAAACTAAAGTTTTTATACCTCTATCAATTATTGATGAACAATAATATTCAAATTTAATGAGGTCGAAAGTCTATAATATTTTAGTCAGGATAAACATTGGTTTCCAACACAATGCTTACACTATGAAGCTCAAATTTATACAATTCTAGTGCCTTCCAACCAATGTAGTTGGGGAAGATGGGGGTGATAGTAGGGCTAAGGGCTGGATAATGAACATACGAGTGAAACAGTAGAGTGCGCCGTGGGTCCTACATGCACCACGGCCTGCAGATTATGGAGTCTCCAAGGGCATATTCCGTCATGAATTGATAATGGCCAAAGACTGAAGCGCGGTCGCGCTCTGCGCTCCTTCAAACTTCCCACTCCACCCCCCTGACACTTTTCTCCCGTTCCCTTACAACCACTCTCTCCCACTTCATCTAAGTACAGTCTAGGCATGACGAGGGTACAAAAGCTACCCCCATCAAAAGTCCTTTTGATAGCATAACTCCCTGAGCCTGCAGACACGTTTTGCTATTATGGCCCCGAGCGTTGGAAACGTTTGGCTGGAAGGACATAACCTTGGGATGGATTGATATCAGTTTGATTGAGGTTAGGAGTGGGATGTAAAATAAATAAACCAATATCATACTGAAAACTGTTTTATTTGGCTTTTATTGCTATTTTTAAACAAACTAAACCCTGGATTGACGCCTGTAAACTTTCAACCCCACTTAATCCAAATTCATCCTAAGAGAAAACGAACAAGAGATTGGAACAAAATAATTGTTCATGGCTAGTGGGGAAATATTAAAGGTAGAGTGAAATTTTGTTCTTTCCCATGGCATAATACCTTTAGCTTAATACAAGTAATATTTTTAAATATAAGATAAAGGTAATCAATCTAATTAGACTTATTGAATGGGTAACACTTGATTTATTTTATATTATCATACATATTAGAAAATAGTATAGTGATTATATTGTATCAGATATCTAAGGAAATATATTCTATATTTAAAGGAGTATTAAAAAACCATCATACTAGACCAGAGGTGGCCAACATTATCTTTGAAATTAGCCAGTGTTTGCAAATGAGAAGTTAAAGTCACCACACAATGTAAAAATAGAGAAATTAGTATGGTAAATCAACATTTAAAACAGCATCTCCAGTTCGAACAAGTATATTCAAAACATGTATTTTGACTAAAAATTTCTCAGACAAAAATGTTTTAAGCTATTCAAATAAAAATTTTTAATACAATTCAAAGCAAAATTTGATAATAATTTAGAATAAAAGCATATATTAGATCAAGTGTTGGGAAAGAGACAGAGGGAATCTTAGATAGAAATTATGCGTCGATGACTCATTCCAAAAGCGGAATGCTTCAAAAGATAAGCAAGAGATATCAAGTTACAACCAGAACATGACATTAGGAAAAAGTTTATTTTATTGTTAGAACTGGCTAACTCAAATTTGCCGCACTTTATTTGGCAATTTGCCACTTGTGGTTATTAACGACAGGGTTACATAACCTCATGATATACTATAACCATCCTTATACTCTTAAAAGGAGGGTCGAAGATCAAATCCCAGCCACGTGCACTAAGTTTTTATTTTTTACACATGTGTATTTCATAGTACCTTTACTATAATTAATCCACGCTAATGGCTGGTGCAATTTTTCTAAGCGACTTTTCACTTTCCCTTTATTCATTATGTTAAGTCATTAATAATCCTGTTGGACGTAATTTATAATTTAACCTCCAGCTCTCCTGCCTAAGAAATGCACACCCTTATCAAGGTGATAAGGGTTCAGATAAGAGGAGATTAGAAACAAAAATGGCCTTACCTAGGAAATATAGTTTAATGTATATTTTCACCAAAACTCCATTTGTTCATTTTTATATTTCCATCTCGATGTTATTCTTTCCTTGGAATCTTTATTATCTTACCTTACTTTCCTAGGTCTATTCTTATAAATATATTTGAGATTTTTGTTTTAAAATTCTTCCTTCAGAGCAACTCAAGTGGCATGTCTATTATTTTGAGTTTCCGGAGATAATGAATGACCATTTTAATGTGAAACAGCCAATAAAAAATATAATAATCAAAACTAGTTTAAAGCAAATACGGTAGTTTAATCCATAATGAAGATATTTTAAAATTTAAATTTTTATTTTTATTATTATTGTTAAAACAATAATAATCATTATTTATCTATTGTTATAGCAATTGTAATTATTATTATTGTTATATTATTATTATTATTATTATTATATACTGCGCTAAACAGACCAATAGCAATACTACCAACTTTTGAGAAGTTATTAGAAAGATACATGGCTAACAAAATTACAGACTATATAAATAAATTCAATATAATAAACCAAAGGCAATATGGACTTCAAAAATACAAAAGCGCTAAAAACCTTCTAGAACACTTTTTATTAAAATTAAAAAAGCCCTTACCAACGATAAGCATGTTATAGCCCTATTTATTGACTTCTAAAATGCGTTTCACATGCTTGGCATTGATATATTATTGACATCATTAAAAATTATTGGAGTTGGTGGACCTTACATAGGATGGTTTAGGGATTATCTCACTAAAAGACTTTTCTATGTACAAATTAGCAATTAAAAAAGTGAAACCAAAGTGACAAATATGGGAGAACCACAAGGTTTAATACTAGTACCTATTATATATTTAATCTACGTCAATACTATCACAAGACAAGTAAAGCATGGACACATCTACATTAACGACGACACCGCAATACTGAATATTCACGAGAACCTCCAAATAGCAGATTACAACCTGCAACAAGACTATAACGAGATACAAATATGGTGTCATTATTAACGTCTTATAATATCTGCAATTAAACTATAGTTATACATCTCTGTTATACTAAAATGCGAGTCCGTAACCAGCCAATAATTTCAGGGGGGCCTTGGTGGGCACATCCCCCAATTGCTGGAAACTAGAAAAAATTCTAAATGCTGAACAGTTCTAGAAGCTCTCTGAAGTGGTTTATTTTTCGTGGTAATAAACCTTAGCTGCCGAAGACAGGGAAATTTTCTAAATATTAAACTCTTTTTCTGTGAAGTGTTTGTTTTAATAGTAAGATAACCCCCGAAATGCGAAGGCTATGAATATTTTTAAATATTTAACACCTTTATATGCTCTTTGAAGTACTTTTAATGGTACACAGACCCCTAATTTGTATTTGTATCTTAATTTTGATGTTTTTTGAACCATAAATAAAGCCATATATATTTTGTTCATAAAATTTCGTGGGTAGTTTGAACCCCCAAAATCCCCCCTGGCTACGAATTTGCTAAAATGCACCATACAAGAGTCAATATTAAATATTCACAGGGTTTATGTATACCCTTTTTTCATAATCAAAGTTTGTTATATGGGCTGTTTTACGTTCAGACTAAAGTAAACCTTTGACAGGAGATATAGCCTCAAAGCAACCTTCCTTTTAAACGGAAATATACAACTGGTTCTTACAAATATATTTGTCTTGTTTTATTTAACGTTTTGTCACATGCTGTGACTGTTCAAAACCTGTCACACTACAAACACATAGAGCGAGGGATGGAGAGGGTGAGGGTAGGAGGTAGAGGAAGTAGGCCTTCTACCTCGCATGTACTTCGAAAATGCTCCATTATTCAGAGGTAATCCTGAGGCCCCTCAACCTAACCTCGAAAACCCCGAGAGTCGAGGACGTCTTCTAACGTTACCCCTTCCTTAAACAAAGCCCCCCTTTCCCTTTTCAGCTTTACCAACACCCCCTTCAAAGATTGTTTACCCCGTAGTCACGCCTCGATGGTATTCCCAGACTTTCAAGGTATTATAGTGCGTGCGATAACACTATGAAAATAAGGGTTGAGAGTAAAAGGGTTGAAGGGAGGGTGGTATTAAACTATTCGCAAGAGGGTTGAGATCGCAGAGGAATTTGCGCGTTTGGATGGTGAAAATAGATTTTAACAAGGTAGGACTAACCACTCTTATACCTTAATTGACGGAAAGACTGTTCCAGGCTTTGTTCTTACGTTGCCTAGACATACCTAGAAAATTTGATTCAACTGGTAGATATTGAAAATTAATGTAGGGTTAGGTGTTCTTTACATTCCCGTGATCCTTCAAAGAAAAAAAGTATTGCTATTGTAAAATAAATCCAAATTGAGTTGATGATGGTTGTCCAAATTGCATAACATCAAGCCAAAAAAAAAATTGTTTTTGCTATGCGATCTGTTTGTCAAATAGTGGTAGTAGAGAAAAAAAAATTACCAATCAAATTAATCTGGGTATCTAGGGACTTCATTTAGTTTCCCCAGAGGGATTTTTCAAATTATCCATCCATCGATTTTGTTTTTAATTTCAAATTAATAAAACATTCATCAGTAAACAACTATTAAATTATTCTCCCCCCCTCAAAAATTTAAGTATTGAGATTTCTCATTCCAAATCCTCCCCACCCTCCCTAAATATACATTTTAAACAAAACTGTTTAAACACTTTCAAAATACATTAACATTTTCGTAAATCACTTATCAGTAAACTTCTATTTAGTTTTTAAAAACAAAGTACACAGTGTTATTTGGTGGTCGATACTCCTTAGATAACCATTTTATTCCGAGAATTGTTAAGGTAAATTTTAGAAAATTTGTTATTAATAAAATCAATATTTTTTAAGCTACCCTTAATTTGAGGGCTAGGATATAAATAAAAATAAAGGTCCTGAGGCCTTAAAACTTCTTTGACAAAATCCATCAAACTGTTTCAGATATGTGGCTAAGGACAGAGAGACAGAGCGACGCACAGACAAATATATTGTAAAATATGTTTATTTATTTTTATTTTGGATATACACAAAACTTTAAGATTCATTATAATATTAAGGCTATAAACCTTCCAAGATTACAATACTTTCTCTTGATATGTCAAACAAAATCGAGATGAGAGTCTAACCTTTTATGCACTAGAGAAAGATGCGCGCGCGCACACACACACACACACACACACACACACAAATCGATCCAAAAAAGTGTTTTAAAGATAGCTCGTTAGCAAACAGTTTCATAAAAAGTTTTTTTTCTGGATCTAATCATAATTGTATTAATTATCTTATTTCAGTAAGTCCCTAAAATTATACTATAGTTTTTATTGACTTTATTGGTTAACTCTATAAAGATTGTCTGTTTTATACAGTTTACCGTTTTCCAAACTTTTAATTTTGTGACTTTTGTTAGTTGAGCTATAAATTATACATTTAGAAAGTTAGTTATCTCACCAGAAAATACTTTGCTCAGTATATGGTGGATCGCCCATTAAAAATATATATTTCCCATACAAAGTACATAATATAAATACAGATGACTATATTTACATCTAGTAGTAATGTCAGATAGTATTTAAACTCCCCCTATGATAAAATACATACCAGAACAAAACGTATTTGATGAGTAAAAAATATTAGAGACATTGTCAAAGTTGTACCTCGTTTTTTCCCCCCCTCGTCCGTACGCGACATTTCCTGTTCCGCTTTCTGAATCTCCAACTCCCGAGGGAGGGAGAGCATCTAAATCGCTACTAGCCAAGATATGTCTCAATGCATTTATTGGTACAGGCAGTGAAGGGGAGGGGGTAAACTAAGGATTGGGGAAGAACAGAGACGAGGAAGAATCTGATCCCAAAGGATATGGTAAATTGGGACAGGAAGACTTAAGAGACAGGAAGACAAGGCTTATGTAAGAAGGGATGATTCTCAGAGAGATAACAGAGTATGTAAAGGGGGGATGGGGTTGAATCTCTTATTCAACGCCCTATAGAATAAAATAGTATAAATTCTATATATTTGTTGCTAAAGAGAAGCATCTATGGGCATATGGGCCAAGCTGAGGCAACTTTCTCGTCTGATCTAGCGCTAATCTTACCGAGCTGGTTTCCAATTTCTTCACAAGTGTCTTATTTGTTGTCATGATTGTTTTTCAAAAGATATGTTATCAGTTAGTTCTTATTAATTTTAAATATATACATTTTTTTGGTCACCGCGTCTTATTACCTGTTCAGGTAATACGAACTGTTTGATAATTACTCTAATGGGGTAAGTGCTGAATTTAATGATTCCCGTGGGAAAAAAATATTTTCTCTTTCCGACCCGAATGTCGAGAAACATTCTGTAATCCAGAAATTTCGGTAAAAGTTCAGGATTTGCTTTTTTTTTTTTTTTC
>CABFVX010000376.1:37561-73054 GCA_902151425.1 Timema shepardi
ACGCCCCACACATACCCCCCCCCCCCCCTTGGTTCAACCCAGGACAGCTGCCGAGATAGTAGGGGACGCCCCACCGCTGCGACGCTCTACGGACACACACCACCTCAGATTTATTTAAGTCATGCCACCTTCACGTCTCTTGGGGGAGGAGGAAAAGGTGGAGTGAAATACTACAAGAAGAGGCTGGTGATGTAGTGGAAAGAGGGGCGTAGTGGGGGAAGAAGAGGTCAGTATGATGGATGATGTATAGAACAACAAAGATGTCCTTAAGTTTTCTTAAGATCATTTTTTCGGTCTTTTTCCTGGAGTAGTCGTCAAAGATAGTAGCGAATCCTGAATATTTTACACTGTACACTTAAAGTTGGAATGTAGGAAAAGCGTGAAAAGGTCAGGATGGTTGCAGTTTTTGCATAAAAACTTTTTTGGCCAAATTAAACAAATATTGCTCCAGTATAAACAGAGTTTAATTTTCTTCACACAGTTATATCAACAATTGTTGAATATCTGTAAAGGATATCTTGGAATTTAATCACAACTTTTTCACTTCATTTAGAAGTTTGTCATAAAATGCTGCAATGCTCATGACAGATATTCAACAAATGTTGATAAAACCATGCGAAGAAAATTAAACTATGTCCGCACTGATGCACTATATTATTTATTTTGACAGTAAAAAGTTTTGATTCAAAAGATAAAAACACTAATCTTTTCTCACGTTTTCTACAACCCCACTTTAAAGGAATATGTCCAGATACCATAAATTGCAAAAAATATGGTGCTAACTCTTCAAACCAGCATTGGTGGACAAGTGGACCAAACGACCAGAACGTTTAATTATGTTTGCTTAAGACGGAGAGGTTGGGGATTAAATCTAGTCTTTGAGGTACCGATGGTGGTTTTTATTCATAAATGTCTTTTCATTCAGCCTACAAACCAATGCAGGCATATTTTGTTTAATTTCAACCTTAGTCCCTCCAACAAACTCCATGGCGTCAGACCGCAATCAAGCCATACCAACCGAGTAGCGACTATTTGTTGGCGAGAATAGTGACAAATTCTACGTACAGAGGGCGTCATGTGATCAGCACAATTAAATATCCGGCTGCTAATTTCAGTTTTACAGACCAACGCGAACACTTTTTTTTTTATTCAATTAGCTCCTCATGTATCCTCAAGAGGATTAGTAGACCACATTCCAGACCCACTGCTTCGCATAAAATCAAGAATTTACGGGGATGGAACCTAGTATCTTTGGATCTGTAGAAAGGAATTATGAACGATAGACCATATAAGGGCGATCCAATCCATCTAATAGTGTGGTTAAGGGGAATCGTGCTCGTTATAAATTGGTCATGGGCTAAATCGAGTTAAAAATTAGTAAATATGATATAACTATTCCCTCAGAGAAATACTTCCCCTCCTTAGACCCAGAAATATATCTTCTTTGGCTTTCAAGAACATACTTGAGAGTAGGTCTCCTCAGGATTAAAACCTATGTTACTCATCTGCTCAAAATCTGCTATAGATCAAAATTATATACTTTAGGCTTCACACACTAGATAATAAAAATATTTTCTCTGAGGCAGAAAACGCCGGTCTGAAAGTGAGGTAGAGAAAGAGAAAAATGAATAGTTTGGATAAGGATATCACAGTTAACATTCACCCATGATACCACAGGACAATGCACCAGCTTGTGTTTGTAAAACTAAACAAACTTAGTGGGAGGTAAGGGTTTAAATCACAGCTGGAGGCACTCGATAGTTTGTAACTTATTATTTTGAAATCTATGAAGATAAATATTAATAATATAGTTTATGTTAATAAGCCGTACTTTATTCGACACGCTTAATGAATACATAGTAACTAATCTATTTGTTAAGTTAATTTACTACCAATCTGTGTTTTATATATATATAACAATATATAACACCATTTTCACAGTCAGTTTTCACTAATATATATGTATATATTAGTGAAAACTGACTGTGAAAATTGTCATTAGAATATCATAATTTCTACCCCGTATTAGTGAGCACGCGTTATAAACGTCAAGATAGCTTTGTTCTTTTCCATGGTGATGGGATGCCTTAGACTTAAATCCCAGCTGGGTGTTCCGAGGGTAATTTTACTTAATGGTTTCTCAATCTCCCTCTATGCAAGTTTGGACAAATTTCCACTCAAATTCTAGCTTCCTCATTCCTACCACAATAGGATAATTAAATGTGGATATCCCGAACTATTAGCAATACGAGGTACAACATAAAAATTTGTTTATTTGCTTGGATTAGAATTTCACGACACTCCCCCTGTAAGAATTTTCGCAAGAGTTTTTTTTTTTCAATTTGTATTTTATCAAAACTATAATACATCAGAATAGTAAATGAAACAATCAACAATGTTTTATTTTTTAAATATTTAAAATTAAAATAAATATTTTTACTTTTTCCCTTATTAAATAAATGGAAATATATAGTTTATCTTTATAAGTAAAACCTGTTTTTGCTTTATGAGGTAATTGTATTATATTTGAAACAAGGTATAGAAAAGGTGGATAGGTGTCCAATGGCAGCAATGTAAAGTGTGAACTGTGTTCTTGTTTTCGTTGTAAAATCCATATTTTGTTTGTCCCTTTTATATGATTCTATCCACCTTTCCTATACCTTCTTCCAAATATAACTAATTAGAAAGATAGAGATAACTATAACACTGAATGAATACATACATACAATGTAAGAGTAAGATAGTTTTATTGATTTCTAAAGCTAACATAATTATTAAAAAAAAGCTAGTTAACCAAAAATGAATAAAAGTAGTCATTAAAAGGAAAATACCTTCTTACATCGTCTGCCTTGGGACGTGCAATTCAGAGAAACGCCAAAAGATAAAACTTTCTTTATTTTGATGGTAATATATTCACATCCCCCCTGGTTTATATAATCTCTACTCTTATTTGAACAAAAGCATTCACTTTTCCAACACAATAATCTTATAAAATAACTGCTTTATCATATATTTCTTTATTGCAGTCATTTCGGATGTTACTATTCAAAACTCACAAGATACATTTTGCTAGTGATTAACAATTAAGGTTTGAATCCCGGTAGTAAATAGGCGTGACCATTTGATAAGTGTTGCAAGATGCCTATGCCTATTTAGTTGGTATTAGCACTATGCTACACGATTATGTCAATGTTTACATTGATATTTAATTTCGTAATAAACGTGTGTATACTTTTAATTTTATTTTATTTTAAAATGTTCTCCATTTCAATTAATTTCACTATCGATGGTTTATTTTCATGCTTGATACTTGATAATTTTAACTGAAGGTGTCTAGCCGGTATGCAAGAACGAAGCTGAGTGGGTCATTAATGTGAGTGGATCGGTAGTGGCGTTGATTTGCTTGCTAAGTATGGTCATTTGTCTAAGAAGTGAGGTCATAATGTGAGTGGCGCCAGAAGTGCATTACCGATACCACTACTGCGCCATTAATGACCCATCCACTTTATTTTTTCACTACTGAAACTAATCCATTCATACTATTGTGACACGGACATAATATAATTTCTCTGCAGGCTAGCATTTTGTTTACTTTAAGTTACACTTCGTGTCAGAAATATTTTGATCGAGAATGAGATATATATGGTGCTTTTCAGATTTAAATTCTTGTATAATATTGCTAGTTCTATATATCAGACTTTATACATGACTACTTACATTTGTTAGGTTAAATGTGTTTAAGATTACATAGTTTGGTTAAAATTAGTTTTAAATATTAACAAATGCCCTTAATGTGACATGAAATTTTAGTTAAATTAAGAGACAATGTGCCTGCACTTAGACGAAGAAAATATTTTTAAAAAATAACCTGGTAACACCACACCGTGTGGACGTTGCCAGAATTCAAACTGACCAGTTAGGTGAAATTAGTACGATATAGCAGAGTTATCTTTACCGATTAAGATAAGTTTAAATTATATTGTTTAGGTATTAGAGGATAAACTTTTTCTTAGTATTGGAAATTTTGAGGGATACACCCTTCCGTTTTTTTATCCTTCATCTTTACATTTAAAAATGTTCTTCACTGTGGTATGGGTGGTCCTAACACCAGCCATCCTAATTTCAATTTTCTACCATGCTAATAAGTGGTTTATTTATTTAGTTTTAAAATTCTATGACCCCCATTTTTCCAACCCCCACTTAAAAGATAAAATATTTACTATTAATGTTATTTAGAAAGTTCCCTCTACATTCCTAGTATATTTATCTTCTATTACCCCTAAAAGTTTTTGTCCACTTCTTCTGGAGCTACCTTTTGAAATTTAAAATCCTCAGAATTTTAAGTATATTTGAAACAATCCGTAAACCCACAGGTTAGATTTAAGTTATTTACCATAAAAAGACGTAGTCATATTAGTTTTAGAAATGTTGACCCCACATTCCCTCCTATCCCAGTCATTTCTACAATTCATTCTAATTTTATTTTGTTGTTGGTTTTGTAATTTTAAAGTTTATATAATTATACCCTCCCCCCCCCATTTTAAAATTTCAGGTTTTTAGATTTTTATTGTTATTTGAGGCAATCCCTCTACCTTCCTGCGAAATTTTAGCTTTCCGGCTTATCTATAATCACCTTTTATCTTTCTTGACACACACATATACACACACACTTACTTAATGCTTTATATATAAACATTCTTAGGGTATAAGTATCCATTTGGGCTACATGCAATCATTAATTTGGCAAATGTAATGAGGATGAGAAGTTAGACATTATGAAGAAAGGTTCACGTATTTATGGGGAGGAAAAGTGGAAAACCCTTTTTGAAAAACCAATGGACACCAATTATTATTTTGGAACTGTTGTTAAAAATAAACACTATATAACATGCATACATTGTACAATTGCTTTGCTCTTATTATTTTATAATATATGTATTTATATATATATATATATATATATAAATTTCAATGAACCGACATGTGTTTAAAAAACTATTAACTCACGGAACACCGATTGAAAACAGTTAAGTTTTTAATAAAATGCCTAGAAGCTAGGTGGACACTTTGACTAAAAGTCCAACCGCCAATATGATTAAGGGTTCGGCCAGACTGACAAGCGTGCGAGCGAGCGAATGCGTGGCAAAACTGGCGAGAGAACGCGTGATAAGCAGATAGCTCTCGATAGTTGTTGACGAGGAGGAGGCAAAGGTTCGAATCTTGGCTCAGTGAACTGAGGATGGTTTTTGACAAGTGATTTATTGTTTTGGTTTTATCATCATCTCGCCATACTAATGGTGATTCTTATTTGTAAAGGCCTACTTTGATAATAATATATAAGTATTTTAACATATCAGTTTTACATACATATAGGTATGTTATATATTACCAATTAAATTAGGCCGTTAATAGCCATTGTGCTAAGCCTATCGATACTAATAAAAATGTACAAATTAGATGTTTTCCTAGCACTCAAAAGACCAACATACAATAATATTGCATAGCGCCTGTAAACTAGACTGTACCGGCTCGACCGCGCGCACTTGAAAAATAGAACCAGTTATATCTTTCAAGCGCTTCGCTCGGGCACTCGCTCCAGTGTGGCCACCTCTCATTACAACCAATGTGTTCTATTTCATATTTTAGTCGCTCGCGCGCTCGCTCAGTCTGGCCATCCCCTAAAACAAATTTTAAATAATACCTGATGTCTTGAGTCCACAAACGAGCTATACCGACCGAGCATCCACCGTATGTTAGCGATATTAGTGCCAACTTTTATGAATAAAACAGTGGGGATTCAGCATCTATCTAAGTGCCCCCAGAATAAAAACCTTGGTTATTATAATAATAAGATAGAATATACTAATAATCTAAATTTTATAGATTATGTCGGTCATTTTTAGTTCAACTATTAATATTAACAATGGTTTGATTATTTATTTGATATACACTATTTACGCTTATATATTTTATGTGATTATATATATAATATTTACCCTTCTACACAATATACATAGACAAATTGTAAATCATTAATTTCAGATATATATAATTTAACATAAAAAAATTCAGACAAATCTTCATTACTAAACAATGAATAAATCTTCAAGTTTAAACTTAAGAATTACATTCCGCGATTTGTGGATTCAATTCAGAACTTATATTAAGGCTATTTAATTGAAAACTGTCTGAATGGAGACCATTCAGCTGCTCAACTTTAAAAACCAACCTCCTAAAGGCAGAAATCATATATCTAATAGCGTATAACTAATCCAACTATAACTTAAAATACATTTAAAACGTTAGAAAAGTAAGATAAAAAGTGAATAAATTAAATCAAACTGCTACTTATAAATGTTGTTTTTGTGTGTTCAGTAGTAGTAAATACTTAAAAGTTTAGAAAGTGTTCAGTCGATTGTAATGAAATATTTACAAGTCAAATATAAAAGAACAAACACTTGCAGTTAATAGGTTTGAAAAAATTAGATACATCTAATTTCATTGGTTAAAACATCTTTAAAATGAAATTAAAAAAAAAGTTAATACACAATAAGCTTGTTTTTTTAATGATTTTTTTCAAAAAAGTATCTGTGTACAAATAAATTAACGGGTGGTAAGACACGGAGCAAAATATAAAGCTTACACGGAGATTGTACGGAAAATACACCTGAAATTGTTATATCCATAATATATCATATCATAATATTTTAAGGAATATGATTAATAGACAAGTTCTGAGTCATAGGATACTTTGAGTAAAGATGTACTCATTGATGTGAAAACCACTCACATTTCATCCAACCTTCTAATCAACATAAAACCAAGTGTAATACAAGCTTATCTCTTCACATCACTCAGCCCTTTATCCCTTTATCTGATAAATATTAAGACCTTAGTGACGTTCTAATGATACATAATAATAAATCAATAACTACAACGAATGAAGATTCCAATCCATTACATTTATGAAATAATATGGAGCTCAGTCCTGGAGCATAGTCACGTCAAGGACAAAGGTCCCTGGTTATATAGATTCCCATGTGTAGATTGTGATTTTTCAGGTCCTAACAAGAATGTATCTGTTTAAATAAAGTTTCCATTTGACACTAGTTAACTAAATTTTTCTAGCTTCTGTTTCAATGTTCTTATTTTTCACGGCTCTCTAATTTCTCTTCCCAAATATGAGACGATCTGTGTATAAACTTTCACTTCATTCTTTGCATCTCCCTCAATTCTTCAGAGCCCCTTCTTTAGTACCTACTTTATTGTTTTATTTCATCGGGGATGTTCAGAACTAGAATACAATTTCGTCAAGAATTGTCCTCGTTTCTTGAGGGTACCAGACTCTGTAGGGAAAAGGGAGAAAGTGAGAAATAGAGTGGCTAAAGATAGACGGAATCAGTAGAAGAAGAAAAAAACATTTTTCAAAATTTGAATAATTACGTAAGGCCATTATTTTGAGTTGCTTTTATCACTGTCCTACTTTTATTTTCTCATTCCTTTAGAGCTTTTGGTTTTTTTTTTTATTTATTATTTTAGCTTTCTCTATTCTCATGGTTATTAGATCCCCAATGGATTTTAAGGCCTATACACTTCGCTTTTCTATTCTGTTCCTTAGTTTGTTTACTTCAGACTGGTGGCCACTTGTTTGTTCTTTCAATGACTTTCTCTAGTTGTGTTTTTTTTTACTATCGCCCTCTTTCGCGACTATTCCTTCCCTTTTTAAGCTTCTTTTTATTCACTTCCTTGGCTGCCCTTCCCCTCCGTTATATTTTATTGTTATGTCCCTTATTATCATAGTTATAACTTTCATGCGCTTTTCAGGTCATAGCTACGTTGCGTTTCTTTTCAAAGTATAGTTATTTTCTTATCTCTTTCCTTATTAATTATTATTATATCGGTATCTTATTTTTATGTCTCTAAATTTCTTTCTAGTAAACACGCACAATGAAATAACTTCTCTTCTGGAATTAAATTAAGGTCAAGTTATTCTCTTAGAAGGTGTGGTTATCGTTTAATGTTTTAAGTGATTGCCCAACCATTGTCTGGCTCCTGAATATTCTATGTGATAGTTTGTAAACCTGTGTACAGGTTTATTATTGTAGTTAGACTTAGCGTTTACACGTAGTTAGCCATTAGCATAATTAAAAACAATTAAAAATGTAAAACTATATAATGGAAAAAGTAAAAATATAAAATACTGACCGATTCAGCTTTATGATTAAGAGGAAGAAACTATGACTAGGCACCCAATGAAGTGGGTTGGCAAATTATGAATGATGAATTAAAAAACTACACTTCAATTAAATTACTTATTCTTTTTTTGTTTATAATTATTCCATCAATAAAGTGGCCAGTCTCTACAGATGTTCTAATTGCATTGGTATGTTTTATCTAATTTTAAGTATTCATTATAATTATATATGAAACTCTCTCTTTTGATAGATATCGCCCATATGATGACACTGATAATATATTAATATTCTATCTTTTTTTGCAGAGTAAAAGTTAAAAAAAACTTTCTAGTACTCGTCCTATGAAAATTGTATTCGACAATGTTTAATGGGCTAGTGATGTTAACTTGTCTAAAATGTAGAATTTTTTTTAATAATCTAGCTCTACTCATTTCAATACAACTTGTATTATTGATGATTATTTTATGCCATGATTTTTCTAACATTAATAAGGTCATAGTAAGTATAACTATGTAGAATTTGTTGCTTAAAATGTACGTCATATTCAAATGCAATATTTTCTACTTTCAAAATGTTAGTTTTAAAAAGTGTCTATATAAACAAGTACAGGTTTAATATCCTTACTATAATCAATATAAAACTTTGTATATAACAAATATTAAAACATACTTTGAAGATACAAATGATGTCTTCTTAACAATAGTTTTAAGAGTATTTTTTAGCCAATAACAGTGTTCTATAAATTACATTTCAGCCAACTCAACATTCTACCTATCTCTCAAATGATTTTCTCTACTACGCTCAGGCCTTTCTTAAATTTCGGGGTAGATCAGACAAACCAAGGGAAAGAGAGAAGCAATCGAATCCAGATTTGTGTCCCCTTCATTCCCTTCCCAAAAACTCCCCCTTTTCCCTTTGATCAGATTGAGGTAAATAGGATTTGAGAAACAAATCCGGTTAGTTCTGGTTTCTGATCACTTTCACCAAAGTAGTGAGTGGCGTGGTTGATGAGCAAGTTTGTGGGTGATGCCAGATATTGCTGGCCTTAGGCGTCCAAACGAAGGGCTATATACCAAGTGGTCTGAGCAGGAACATTTTCCTGATAAAGGAGGGGGTGGGGGGGTAGGTATGTTAGGGAGAGGGACAGTGGACCACAGATTTCTGCGGGTGACACATGACATTTTGGAGTTCAAGGGGGGAGAAGGGGATGGACGAAGGGGCCTACGAATGAATCGCTTACATGGAAGGAGATGTTGAATGAAGGGCTTGTTTCTGAAAGTGGTTTTGCTTTACATGGCAATATGTCCCCAGGACATGGGTTCTTTTTTGTCAATCAAATGGTTGACTAGGTAAAAAATAAAGGGAAAGCCTGGTGGTTTTTTTTTATATTCTATATAAAGTTAGTAGGAAGCTCATTCTACATTGTAAGTTTGACAAAAGTATGGGTATAGTATTTTATAAAACGGTACAAGGTAGATGAAATCGAAAATATAAAACGCTTGATTATTTTGGGATGACTCGTAAGCATCATGTAGATTCCAATTTAATAATTTAAAAAAATATTTAATAGATATAATAACACACACGCGCGCTTAACAAAACTAAAACAATATTTAAGAACTCAACTAACAAGAGTTTTGAATAGAACTCGAGCAAATAAACGCGGTTGAAATATAAGAGGTAATTATATTTAATAAACATGGTAGTAATATAATTCAAAATTAGTCTAAAATTTTAGTGAAATT
Organism: Timema shepardi; assembly: GCA_902151425.1. NCBI lineage: Eukaryota > Metazoa > Arthropoda > Insecta > Phasmatodea > Timematidae > Timema > Timema shepardi. The sequence goes on from CABFVX010000376.1 coordinate 47,502, forward strand.
ATTTTTCTGACTTCATAGATCGATGCCATCGCTAGTGTTATTTAATATTTATAAAATAAACTTAATATTTTTTTGTTATTTAAATGAAGGCGCAATCTAATACTACTTAGAAGATTTATTCTATTTTGTCTAGCTTCACTAAAAAATTAAAATGGTACATGTTATGTTAAGTATAGTGAGAAATTACTAGCTATACAATTTCAAAACTTTATTGATAAATCACGTTTTAAATATATATCAAATATGAGTTAGAAGATATAACGTTAGTATATTTGATAATATATTATTTTATTCTACTATTTTGATTGCTCGGCGTCTTAAGACAATTTGGGTCTATGAACATGTTTGATTACATTTTAAAGGTGGATATGATAAAGAAATAATTGATAGGAAGTATACTAAGGATAGTGTGAATGGGGAGTGGAAAAGTGTTTTGGAAAAACAACCTTCAAACCATCCGTATGGGATTCAAATTTCAACCTCTATCAATCAGAATCATATGAGGTATACATCCATTTTTGGATGACAGCCATTCAGAAATATTTTATACCGTTTTAAAATGCCTTCATTATACTTTATACAGTAAGATAATCCAATTTTTTTAAGCTAAGCCCACTTGCTTGTATGAAATATTGTATATCATAAATTAGTTCATAAATAGCTTACGTATAATCTTGAAGTGACATTGAAGAGAAATTGCCATGTGACAAAAATCAAGAAACTTTGAAATATATTCCCATGCGGATTTACCTTTTTCTTTTTTTAAGGACTTCTTTGTATAGAAGTGACATTTTGCAATCAATATTTTTTTTAACAAGATCAAATATCCGTGTGGGTTTGTATAGTAAGAATTGAAAAAAAAAAAATTCTAAAATTATTGAAAGTGTTATAAAATATTTCTTTTTTTTTCCGCTTATTTTCTTGATTTGCACTGTGTGTGCACTGGGAAACGCAAAAGAATATTTTATTTCCCGCCGGTTCTGTTCCCCCATAGTAACAAAACTCCTTGCAAGCTCCTAAAACCTTTTCTGAGTCACTAAAATCTCATTTCTATAGGAACCTCGGGACATGTACAAAGAATTCGCTACGACATAGAAGAGCATGTATATTTTACCGAACAACGGTACGGTCCCTCAGGGCCGGACTGGGATACTTTATATATTCGCGTTTTATTTGTTTAATGGGAAAAGAAAAGGGGGAATATAAAAAAAAGAGAGATAGATGGAGTGAAAATAAAGAATAGTGAAAAAAATTCAAATGTACATTACATTATAAAATAGAGTCGGAGTTACATAATGTACTCCTGTGAGCCTGTAGGAAGATTTGAAATACATCAAGTGTGTAAAGTGCTTATTTGTGTAGTCTCATTCTATAAATATTTGTTGAAGATATGTTCCACTGCCAACGTGTTTTTTTATTTATTTCCATAATATTGAGAGACGAAAAACTTTCTGCATTGTATGAATAAATAAATAAATAAAATCATCATTTAGTAGGAAATAATAAAAAACACCTAAGATACCATATTTGAAATAAGAATTGATTTTAATATATGCCGACACCGATTTGATTCTTTGAGTATTTAAAATGATATGGTATCGTTATGTTAGTAAAAATACTTAAAAGTAATTATATAAAGAATTTCATGCTAATTTATCTGGAGCCAATTAATAATCTGGCATAACAGGGCTATGTTAAGTTAGTGTAGCAAACAATTAGTGTAGTTGAAATGTGAAAATTAAACATCAGAATATAATAATAGATATTTTAACACAAGAGTTATAATTTAGTTTATATGTAAAATTCCAATAGAAAGACTCTCCGTGTATATATATACGGTCATTTATGAAAAAAAGATAATGATAGCTCAAATTAAGTATTTTATTTGGTCGAATGAAAAATATTTTACCAGCAGTAACTCTGAACTTGTACCAGAACAATGGTCCTATTTTTAGAAAAGAAATATATCTGACAGCTATAAAAGCTTCTAAATATATTTACCTTTGTTAATGCGTTGGGTAAGGCCATTTTCAGCTGCTATTTATATATATATATTAAAACTTATAAAATGAACACTGATAAAATCGTATAATATTATCAATGGTCGTCGTAAACCAAAAGTATTTTTTGGTATTTTAAAAAAGGTTCTTCTTATTAAAATAGAACTTGAGCATTCCACGCAATTTTATTGGTGACTTAATATAATGATCTCCCACGAACGAGGTTCATCTTAGTGTTTAATAACTAATAGTGTCCGGTTTGGTTCGGACATCCCCTGAGCTGGATTAACACACATCACGACGCTATATTGCATGTAGAGGCAGTCTCACCATCAACCCGGGCAAATACTGAACGAAGAGCAAAATCATAGAATACAAGCCTCAGGGTAGAGAGACTTAATATCGCCATTATTACAGCTGCGGGCGAATAATCAAGGAGAGCATGAAGAGCAACGCAAATGTTTGCGGCGTAGAAATAAGGAAACTTATTCGATTAATCATTATACTAAAGAGTATTTGGTAGAGAATGGAAGACGGGGAGTTAGGAGTCAAAGGAGGAGGGGAAAATGAACGAGACAGAAATATGCCCGAGGCTAATAGATTTATTTTTCTTCAATATTTTATTGTGGTTTGGAATTAAATTAATGTGGACGTAACATAAATGAATGGATAAATCGAGAAGCCATGTTTACGTAAGACCTTGAATTATTTGACTTTACCAATCTATTGAAACGTAGTAGCTATTCAGATATTTTTTAGCATTTAAAATAAATATTCTGAAAATTGAAAAATGACACCTGGACACGGGAATCAAACCCGGGACCTTTTGTTTAGTTCGATTTCCGTGTCCTGGTGTCATTTTTCAATTTTCAGAATATGATATCTGTGTGGAGAGATCCCTCACTAAATACATACATAATAGCTTCAGCTATTTTATTCTTAATTTAAAATTAATACACCCATAGGCCTCAGTCTGGTCTTATGTGGTTTAACTGAGGCGGGGAGACTGAAGATTAAATCCCGAGAATGTAAAATGAGATGTATTTTCCAGTAAATTACGTCACTTTGCCTCTCAAACAAAAGTAAGCACATTCCTTCTTATTTATACTTTAATATCTTCTAATTCCTTTGTTTAAAAACGTGGATATCACGGATGGTTACTAAACAGAATGAACAAAGATAAAATTAAGCAATATACTTAGACCATTACTTAAACACAGGACTAGCAATTCATGGTTTAAAAGAAGTTAACATATATGTTTATGTATCTATAAATATATTACTCCTAAAATAGTATTTTGACCAAAAAAAGTTTTGATATAAAAGTGTAAGCACACCATCCATTTCTCATTTACCTTTCCACCCCGCCTTAAGATACTTTTGCTGACATAACATTCAATCTTAATGTGAAAAGTTACGTAAAACAGATTGGTAGGGCGGAGGGTGGGAAGGGCTAGGTTTAATGACTAATTGCTGTTAAATGGAAAAAAAAGGGAACGTGGTCAAATAACGTAAGAAAAAGAAATTACGTGGCTTATAGATGACCTCTTGGGCATTTTGTCTATCTTAAAGTAATTCAAAGCTTTTAAATTAAAAATATATTTTCTCTTGATTTTTAACAACTTATAATTAAATTGTTAAAATTGTCGTGGTTAATTCATTACGAGGAAGAGATCTTTATAAACCCAAATTAATATTTTGTCAAGGTTCCATTCAATCATTTGCATTCAGGCCACCAAATCGTCTCCGTCATGTCGTTTCCTCGAGAATTACCCTAACTGTTCCAAGTTTGTATCGTTGACGAACTCCCTAATGGCAAGGGGACAGTGCGTAGGCAGCACACCTTACCTTCTAATCTCTACCGAGACACTCACAGAACAACCGGCATCCCCTTCCCCACCCAAACCCCCTCTCCCTAAAGGAAACGCTGGCAAAGGTTGACACTGCTAATCATCTTCAACGGTTTGAGACGTCTTAATCACCTTTACCTCATCCTACAATCTCCCGACGCCAGTCCCGAGTGTCTTATTTAGACTCCTTACCACTCCTTAAGCCGTCACTTTCCCCCTCTCCACCAAATACTTGTCCCGTCAAACTCCTTGTTCGTCTGTTTGTGTTGGATAGTGTAGTAGCTAAGTCTTGTCATGGATTGGTGAAGCGAGGAAGATGTATTTAAAAATAGGATAAGTAATCCTAGATAGTGTTTTTAAATGAATGGGTTTGAGTAGGGATACTGCATATATCTGTAATATTTTCCATTATTTATTTATATTACATATTTATGTATAGATATACTTTTTACGGCATTAGAAACTTGAAAAGTTTATTGCCGCACTCACAAAAGTACGTCACCTATCCCTTTATTGAGCAATCTATATCCAATACCCCTAATTACACCCTTTTTCTTTCTGGTACATTCTAAAGTTTTCCTTCGTCTAGGTCTTCCAAATGGTCTCTTCACTTTGGGTTTGCCTGTCAATAAGCTGAAAAAGATTCTATAAATGCAGCATAACCTGCCGACCATAATCAACGAGATTTTATTTCTCTAGCATTGTATTGTGATGATTACAGGTTATGTAACTAATCATTAAGTAACCTCTTCCAAACCCCAGTATCCTCAAACTTTTCGGACCATATATCTTTGTAAACAATTTATTTTGGTCATATAATGTAAGATACTACGTTTGATGCCCATGGAGAACGACCGGGAAAATTGTTTTCTATATTCTGAGTCTTACATATTTTCTTAAAAGTAGGCGAGATGTTAACTTACTGAACGAGTAATATCATGATTTTTACGATTGTATTATTTACCTAGTTTCCAATCTAATATTGTTATTGCTAGTTAAAGTTGTTCCTAAATATTCAAACTCATTAACCCTGTCAAGTGATATGTTGTTTTCAGTAATGTAAAGTTATATATAAATAAAAATACTAGAGATCTTAAAATCAATCACTTTATAAAACGATGCCCTTTAAATGCATAATGGTATTTATTTTCGATATCCCGATGCTTAGCATTAAAATACCAGAGAGTAAATGTTGCGGCAACGAAAAAGAAATGGCTACATTCAGAATTTGGTTGTTTCTCATTTTGTCTAGAGTTGTTTTTGCTGATTTTAATTAAACAAATTGTAAATATAAACTTGATTTTTCAATCACTAAATTGACTTATATGTTTGAAAAATAGTTTACAATTTTTTTTATGAATAAATTATTCCTACACTACGTTGTATAAATAAACATTTTATATGTGGTTAGTTTCTTAGAATTATTATTGTTGTCATTATTATCACAACGTCTTACCACCCGTTCGGGTTATACACACTTACACTAATGTGTAATGGTAAGGTGATTGTGAGATGAAATGGAGGGGCTACAGTTTAATGTGGTATCCGAACCGCGGTGGAGGCCTGGCATTCCACACATCCACAAGTTGTGATTAATACACGTCTTGTCTGAGTAGAAGGAAGGGTTTGGCAATCAGATAAACTTTTGCCGGAACCGAGGATTGAAACATGGACTCCCAACACAGAAGTCTGGTACCATGCCCATAGACCGCCAGGTCCCCGCGTTTCTTAGAAAAAGGAGAAAATTTTAAATTTTAGGAATGGGAGACTGGAATTTAAAAAAAATGTGGTTATTATTTAAGAATTAAGCTCGAGAATCGGAAACGAGATGAAAAGGAATTTGGACCTCTAGTATATTTAATCTTCAATATTTATTATTACTCTTTTGAATATGAATTGATTTTTTTTTTCTGAATTACTCTCGCACCCTAATTTCATAATCCTTTATTTTAAAATTCGCATTTCCTTATCATTGCCGTATCACTATAAATAGAGGGCCTTCCCAGAAGGTTAGTCGTGGAAACGGAAAATTAACGTTTAATATTTAACCGTAGATGTCACTATGTGGCATTTCCCTCTTTCATTAATCCTTGAATAGTATAGTTATGGCGGACTGGGTTTGTTAATTCAGGGGATGTCCAAGAGACTGTCCCTCTACAATGAACTCATCTTTCTCCTAGAGAGGCGCTGGGGATACAATGTCTTGCGTGAGGTGGATAATTGAGTTAATATTTGCCTGTCAAACGGCAGTGAAATTTTTTATTGGTGCCATTTAAACAGTTACGAGGATCACAACTATTCAAATACACAATACACGCTTACAATGAATATAGGCATGTGCGCATACCATTATTTGTATAAATACATTGACCGATTATGTTGTCAGCATATGCAAATTTCTACAAGTGAGATCAAAAGTGCCTACCAAATTGGCCAGGAAAAGTGTTTTGACATACCTCCCAGGATTATTTTCATGAAGGCGCTATCTTGACGCGCAACTGAAGCCGACCTTGAAGCGGGGGATATTGGGGGAGGGGGTATGAATCCAATCTGGTGGCACGTGGCTGCTGGCATTCCTAGAAACAGTCAGTATTACATGGACGTTATATAACTTAAACGTTACATATTTAATGTACTTAATAAACTGAGAAAGGAAATAAGTATTTTCCCTTTTCCAAACGGAATTATTATGTGTATAACAATTACTATTCTCACAATTTACTAAATTTTTGGGTGACCTGGTGGTCTAGGGGTAAGGTGTCAAACTTCTGTGCTGGCGGCCGGGGATCAATCCTCGGTCCCGCCAAAGATTTATCTGATTACCAAACCCTTCCTTCACCTCTGACAAGACATCTTGTGAATGTGGGGAATGCCAGGCCTCCACCGTAGTTCGGATTCCACGTTAAACTGTAGGTCCTCCATTTCATCTCACAGTCACCCTACCATTACACATTAGCGTAAGTGCGTACAACCCGAACGGGTAGGAAGCCGTGGTGCTAATAGTAATAATAATAATAATAATAATACTAAATGTTTACTATCACCGTGTCCTACTAACTGTACGGGTAGTAAGCCGTGGTGCTAATAGTAATAATAATAATAATACTAAATGTTTACTATCACCGTGTCCTACTAACCGTTCGGGTTGTACGCACTTACGCTAATTTGTAATGGTAGGGTGACTGTGAGATGAAATGGAGGACCTACAGTTTTACGAGGGGATCCGAACCACGGTGGAGAGCTGGCATTCCACACATTCACAAGTTGTGATTAATACACGTCTTGTCAGAGGTGAAGGAAGGGTTTGGCAATCAGATAAATAAGTGCCGGGACCGAGGATTGAACCCCGGACCGACAACACAAGTCAGACACCTTACTCCTAGACCACCAGGTCACCCAATTTACTAAAGTTAGGTAAGTTACAACTAAGCTAATGCGAGTTAAAAAGAAAAGACTGCAATACTCAAATAACTATATATGCCTATTAGCTTGAACATACTGTAGTTTTAAGCTAATTTAATAATATCAGCAACAATAATTTAAATTTACGGTTAGTTAGCATGTTCAGTCGTTTGTTACTACCCAAAATACCAAGTAATTTATTATGTTATTTACATAAAAAATAACGCAGATTTATTCAACATTTACACCCTTCTTACAAAAAGCATCTACAAGCTCTCAATCGGTTTGTATTCTAATTAAAGTAAGTGTGCGTCTCTTTCTACTCTATGTTCCCCACGTTAAACCGGCGGCCGGTCGCCACACTACGCCCTGCAGCGGCTAGATCCGTTTCTCCGTGAGGGGGGCGTGGCTGGCGTCACTTTCTCACACGCTACAGCATAGGGATGTCCTCTCCTTATATATAATAGCTCCATGGTTATGTTAAATAGCACAATCGGCACTTGACCTAAGGCTTGATTTCCCCTACGAAAGAAGTTGTACTACGTATTTTTTATCGTGCAAGAAAAATTGGTTTACCCTTACTGGGTATGAACCCATGAACATCGGGACGAGCACTTTACCCCAAGACAATCAAGTTAAATCAATTTTTTTTTCTTAGTAAACTTAACGAATTGACATCATTACGGTAGGCAGATTTATTTGTTATTTATGAAAATAGTCATTTTAAAAAACTCTGTAACATTTTAAATTTATAATCTAGTTAATGTTTACTTCTTATATTGTAAAATAAACGCTCGCACTGATATACACTCTTAAAGTCAAAACATTAAAATATCTAGAAAAAAATAAAATGGCTCCAAAACTGTTGTTGATTACCAATTTATGCAATAAATAATAATATGGCAATAAAATTATTTGAATATCAAATCGGAAATAGGCCACACTTAGAACCTATTATAAAAATTATTATTTTATATGAATAAAAGACTTATTCATTTAGTCGAATATAATCCAGACTACACGAATCAAATCTGGTGTCGATAAATACGTAAAGCCCGCTTACGTCACCACATGATCTAGGCCCTAAGGTATCTCACTTACCAGGACCATGTTTATCAGGGAGGGGCATAGGGGAAAATTTCCCCGAGACTCACATTACAGGAGGTAACATTTCACCCAAAAATTACTAAATTCAATTACAGTTATTATTCTTAATTTTGTATCAAATATTGTACCGATAATAATTGACAGCTTAGTGATAGGGTTTTCAGGAATCTGGAATAAAAGCCTAACTGTATGTAATTTAAGATTTAAGTTATCCGAGTAATGTGCTGCAGTAGTGTGGAGTACGTCACCATTTTGCTCCCACTGTAGGTCCACAGAAAACTAACAGTGCAATGGTGCAAAGAAGAATTTACTCTTGTTAAATTTAGTAAAAGCAAACAGTTAATCAATTTAAGTGCAGCCATTTAATGGGTTAATCAATATTCTATAAAACATGAGAAATTATTAATTAACATAAGTATCGTGCACTACAAATCAAGGCTACTACCCAAAATGCAAAGTAATTTTTTTATGTTATTTACATAAAAATAACGCAAATCTATTCAACATTCACACCCTTCTTACAAAAAGCATCTACAAGCTCTCAAATCGGTTTGTATTCTAATTAAAGTAAGTGTGCGTCTGTTTTTACCCTATGTTCTCCATATAACATAAGTACCGTGTACTACAGATCAATATATTAAGACGGTTTAGCAATAAAATTTAAAAAACTGACATGCAAAAAGCGGGGAGGGGGGGGGGGGCTAAAATTTTCTTAAAACAGCCTTGACTCTTTCAATGGACTATACTACTAATGAAGGAAAAATTGGGGGTTTGAATCCCACTCTGGTCTGCGGTAGGAAGTGTTCCTAAATGTTTTCCACGAATATGCGTATACACTTTATCTAACTTCAACCTGCCTCAACCCTAATACATTAGCGTGCTTATTACATGGGCCTAAAACCCGAGAGGGTAGTAAGACGTTAAAAAAAAATCAAATATCACCTATACAAAATACCAATTCATCATTCAATTTTGTTTTCCCAATCAATAATTATGTTTCCAGTGAAACAATTACAGTCTACAAAACCCGTTCATTCACTTGTATATATTATTCAGTTTGTATTATTTCAGTAATGAACGACGATGGAAGGCTAAATCGTTGAATCGTTCAGGGAGTGAAGAGTGGATTAGAGACCCAGTGGAAGCCAAACGTGATGAGTTTGGTTAACACTTTGTGTCGCAAGTGGTTACCTTTGAAAGTGTTCAAACACATTTGGTAAGCGTTTTAGTTTGACTATCGAATGCTTTGCAAAGCACAGAAGTGTTAAACCCACCTGTCATGTGATTATAATATGCTTACCTTTGTAACCAATCATGTTGAAAATGTTCGTTTAGAAATCAATGTTCAATATGCCTGGTGAGTGTTCATTGCAATCCATGATTTTTGTTAGAAGAATAGTTTTGAAAATTCAAATATATCAATTTGCAGCAAAAATTGATAATCTATTATATATTGAATGTGTTATTTTATGGATATTGATCATATCTATTAGAAGTGACAATTGTATGTTTCATGAATTATGTATAAATGTGTGGAAGTAGCTCTGGTAACATTTTTATCTGTCAGATAAGGACCTTCGTATAAACATTAAGACTGCATAAGGTTCATTTTAACTTTTTATAGACACCTCGAAGAGAAAGTATTGTGATAGAAATTTATCAAAATATAGAGTTCGAATTTTTGACGACGTTTCAAGACCCCCTGAAACCAGAAAAGTTGTTTTCACAATGCCCTCTGTTTGTATCTACGGCTAGAGCTTAGACTATTTTACTGATTGGGCTAAATTTTGGTATCTGGGGTTTCTGTATGGTCACCTCAAGGAGTTTTTGGAATTAGAAATTAGGTGTATCTTACTGGAGGGCATTGAGAGAGATTTATTTAAAAAAAAATCGAAATAGGCTCTAAGGATTTAGATTAATTTTTTTATCTTGACACTGTTCATCTATATAAACAAGAATGAAATTTTCATTTTATCATGAAAATGACTTTGAGGGTACTTGACAAAAAGTTAATTTTCCAATTTTCATAACTTATCCCCAAGTATTTTAGATACTAAACAACTTATCATTGTAAAAGTTGTAGAACTATTAAAGATGATCATAATTTAGTTGAAATAATATTTTTATAAAACTAATGATTTATGAGTTATAATCATGTATGTATTCTTTTTAATTCAGGTCTTTGAAATTGAATTCGAGCCATATGTTTTTGGTGGATAGAGATGTTTCGGTGCAGCGTAACATTTATTTTTAAATGTCATAAGATTATTTTTCCATTTTGGAAAATTTAATTCAAATTTGATTAACATCATCAATAAAAATTCCATATCAATCTCTCTCACATACAAATAACATTGTCATAATAGGGTGATAAATTCATGAAATATCCCAATATCTTATTTATGGACCAATATTTTATTTTAAATAATTATATTACTTAGAGTTATCATTTTTATATGCTGTAAAAAGTGGGTTAACAAAATACAAGCGTTGAAAGTATATTAAAAGGAGAAAGTTTTAATCATTTTGCTTAAAACGGATAGTAGGAATAGTGAATAATGCAAACGTCATCAGTGGTTACAGACTTAGAGCGGATCTCTAATTGAACAAGCACAATGACATGATGCCAAACATAGTAAATGCATTTCTAATAATAAATTATGTATTAAGGTTTCAACTCAATACTTTACTCCCTTGTACCATATTCTGTTATACCCTCCCCGTACCCCCCCCCCTTAGCCTTTCCAACAATCCGTCCAAAGCCATAAACAGAATATGCGTATCTCTCCTCGGTAACCAATTTCTCCTATGGGATGACGAAACCGCTAATTATAATATGTGATATAGCTTTCAATCATCACTGTGTCAAACCAAAAACACAACGAAAATTATCAAAAATTATTATGGACTATTTAGTGCACCACCTGTTCGTCGCAAGGAGGATATATATATTGAATTTGTTCTTTCTTTTTAGTATTTAAGATTATATACACCACAATTAAAATAACCAAATCTTAAATTATGTTAAGAAAATAATACTTAAATTGCTTAAAGAAAAATAAAATACGATGTACAAAAGAAATATAATCTTAGCATGTGTTCAGAACATAAATTTATTTATAAAATAGAGTTACAGCCTTTCTATACACTATATTGACACTATATGATTGTTGTTGCTTGTAAGTAAAGAAATAAGAGTGATGGAGCTTATTGGGCGTGAGTGAGTGTAAGGCGAAAGGAAAGCTAAATAGTACTTTAAAGCCCGCCGCACATTGGACGCAGGGCAGGCGCAGCAGAGGGGCAGGCGAGGAAGAGGAAAATCTGTAATACACGTGTTCTTATGGGTTACCGCACATTGGACAGAGTGCAGGTGCAGTGTAGGGATAACTCTTTCACACCTCTTTCCCGCCTCTCTCTGGTTGTAGTAGACGCACAGTTTTCCTGTGTCCTCTGCGCCTCTGTCACGTAGTTTTTCTTTACTTCCAATCGGTTCCTGAGCGTTACATTCTTTCCCTGTGATGTCATTTTCAATTAGATGATGAACTTCATCGAACTGAATTCTATCCAATCGGTATGCTTCCCTAAAAACATTGTCTGGAACTTCCGATGATAACATGAACTCACCGTGGGTCTTTCTTTTTTTCGTGTACTCACTTTTCCAAATCGTCTTTTTTCTTTTTTTACTAAGAGAGTAGAATAAAATTAAATTATTTAATTCAGAGTCTGACTCGGAATCCAAATCTATCAAAAGTTCCTCTAATTTACACGCCATATCACGTCTTCTTGTACTACTGGGTGAAAGCTCCCTAACTCGTTAAAAATCTGCGGTGACCTGCAAAAACCTATTCCTGTGCTGCGCCTGCCCTCTGCCAGGACTGTGTTCAATGTGCGGTGCCTTGCAGAAACCTCTTACTGTGCTATGCCTGCCCTCTGCCTGTGCTGCGCCTGCCCTGCGTCCAATGTGCGGCGGGCCTAACAGTTTAAAGTTTAAAGTTTAGAAAAGTAATTGTTCATATTCAAAGTGTTAGATATTCTATTTAGATTCCACCCTGTTAAATTTGTTTATTTTTTAACTTTCTAAATAATATTATCGATAAATACTATCACCATGTAAAATTTTAGATCTCTGGGATGTTTAGAAGTGTTTGAATGGCTTATCCGGACATACATAATTATATTAAAAGTATATCGAATTCTGTTCATCACCTGGATGCACTCTTTTTATATGAGGGTATTTCAATGAATAGGGTAATAAAGGTAAATATACTCACAAGATAGGTATTGTTACCTTATTTATTGAAACACCCTCCTAATTTTTTCCTGTACAATATCAACCTTAAGCCAAATATTTCAACCAATAAATTTAAAAAACAGATTTGAAATGAAGTATTAATCAGCTCACAAACAAAGTGAACAAATGAATGCAAACTATAGAAAACCCAATATTGGCCCAAGACTGATCATTAGCTATGTGAAAATAAATTATATAGGTCTCATTGTTACCAAAACATATTAGAAAATATAGCCTAACACTTTAACAAAGAGCTTAGTTGAAATAATAGGCTGTTAAAGAGACAGATTAGCCACCGCAACTACCAAACAAATTTCAATTTTCTACCATTAATAGTTCTTAAAGATATTTTGTTACATTTAGCTCTTTGATCAAATTTTAATTATTTTATTATTTATCTGGGGTAGTTGTTATAGATGATGTCAAATATCTCAATTTTATACTATAACTAACGCTTTCTGTATTATTTTTTGGAAATTCTTGTCCTCTCCTCTATCTTCCAAATAAATTTTTTTTAAAAAAACTTGGATTCGTGTATTGTTATCTAAGGTTGTCGATCCACAGTCCTAAAAAAAATAATTTTTCTATCACACCAAAATGACTGTATTGATTTTTAAAGTTTTAGAATTTGTACTCCAATTATACTGACATATTGTCTGTGATCATACACCTTCTGTAGGGCCAGTTTTGGATCGTTTGACCCTAGTTGTGTCCTGACTAGTCAGAGGGCACAGAATGAAGCTTTCCAAAATCAACAGTATGAATAAAAGAAAGAGTTTATCGAAGCATTTGGCCGGGAGTTGTGTGTTTCACCTGCACATAGATCGTACATTTTAACGGCCCTTTTCTGTACGTCTGAATCTTATAAATGTTTGAGATATAGTACAAATGAATTTTCTTTTACTTAAAAGGATAAATTAATTTTATTAATACATTATACGACCATCGAATACTAGATTTTGGTGCATGTAATAAATTATGTATTTAAATTGTTAGCACGGTAAAATATAATTTTAAAACCAGATTAAGCTATCCTGAATTTATTCCAGACAGTGCTGACAGCGGAACCGAGTTTATTATTTGTATAAAAGGTACGTAGTTCTGTTATATTAGTTAATATCTATGCGCTAGGTCTGTGTGTATGATATTATTAGTAGTGTTCTAAAGTTAGTAAATTGGTAACCTATTTGCTGATTTGTTTTCCTGATATATTGTCTGGTAGAGGGAGAAATTTCAGATAGTTAAACTTTTTTTGCACTACGTATTTATTATGTTAAAGGGGCAGGAACGCGGAAAGTTAAAATTTGGAAGTAAGTTGATAGTATTTTCGTGAAGAAAGAGAGTATGAAAAATTCTCTATACACTCAGGTGGGATTTGAGCCTTGACTTCTATGTCATTAAAAAAATAGACTATAAGAGCCTATGATAGAATATGCACAGACACCAATTTATTTTTTGCCTTATTACATTAAAAATATTATAACCAAATTTGAATTAAGTTATATGCCTTTTCTTTTCAATAAGTTTGGCTACAGTGTCGTGTGTGGTTTGTTTTCCTAGGCAGAGATTTCTGTTGAACTCATTTAAGATATCTTCTTAATCTATCCAGGTGAATGATCTAATTAGGCTCTTTCTTTTTTTAAAAGGAAATTTCAGAACAGTACCTAAAAAAGGTTCCCTTTGCATAGAGACTTTATAATCATTCTCTATAGAGAGCATTTATATAATTTAGGTTAATTTAGTAAAAATATATTTAACATGATATTGTAAAAATTGAAAATTCAGGTTATTGATCACTTTCCAATAATTCTTCAATGGATTTCTTTTTCCTTTTATAATTATGTTTAAGAAGATTATGTGAACAACAAGACTAGTTGGACAATTCTTTGTTACTTTGGCATACATTATGAAAAAAGGGAACCAAATCTATCAGATAAGCTATGAATACAGTATTGCAAACACATTTATTTCTGTTTTTGTCAAAGATCTTATTAATTATAATAACTATAATATATTCACGTAGCCTAAATATTTGTAATGCACAAGTTTATTAAAAATATTATTATTATTAAATTTACTTTTTAAAAGTTTTTTTACACTTTCAAATCATTCATATATTTAACAATATATAAGTATAATGTGAGAAAGATGGAACGGACATGAGATAAGGTAAATTCTATATAGTGTTTAAGGAAAAATAACTTTTCTTAAAATTAATATCTTGGTAATTCAATGGATAGTTTAGTTTAGTTTGATTCGCTACTCATAATATCAACAGTTTTTTTATATTATATCATACATCAGCATATTGCTGGCATTTGAGCAGAAACATTTTAATTATGAGAAAAAAAATTATCATTGAATTTTAGAATGCCCTAAGACAAATATATAAAAAATTTGAGCTAAAGATTTAAAGAAGAAAATAGATTTTATTTATTTAGGCCGAAATAATTTACTATAAAATTTGTAAGATAATTGGTCTTTCATTTATACTTAAAAAATTAATTGTTAATAAAGACGTTTAAGTTTTTAAGCTGTTTCTTATTACTTATCCCAATAATACATCACACAATCTCAAAATGTCATTTGGTCATACGAAGTCAAATATAGCTCAGCTATATTTAACACCCCGTTTAAAATTCTCGCTGAAAAACCGAAATAGCCTTTACAAAGAAGGTTCAACATTCACATTAAAAAACAAAATGAAATATACTTAGTTTTATCTAAAGTTTGGTTGACAGGAATCTTAATCACTTTTAAAGCTCAAGAGCTAAGCAGAAGTCTGGTTCAGTGTTGTGATAACACCAGCTATCTAGAGAGTACTGAAAATATGCAGATTGTTGAGGTAAAGGGGGATGAAGGTGAAATTAATCAAGCGGACAGCTCGTGATGTAGACATGGGGAAAGGGGGTGCGAGTTGAGGGATGGTGTGCACTTTATAGTCATCTAGATATTCTTCTCTTTCTGGCCATTACATCAACATCGGCTGGAGGAAGTGGTTGGAGTTTTTATGCTTATTCTTCTTGTTCGTGCCGTTGTTTAAACAACACGCAAACTTAGAAAATATTTAAGGTAGAAGTGTTTGTTCCTTGACCTCGTTTGAAAGAGTTCTAAATTTTAAACTCAAGCATTGTTTGAAATAATATACTCTGCTCTCTTTTTTTATTAGCTCAACGTTTATATTTTTAAATTATATACCGTGTTAAATTTTTATCTTCCTTAAAAAGAATGGTTTTTTTTATTGAAAATGAGTTTCTTCTTAGAAAAACAATAAATTTAGTTTAGTATCAAATTTGTTAGAAATATTTTCAAAATCAATTCTCTAAATATCTTAATCTTTTATAATTTGATTTTCATAATACCAGTAAATCCTTACAAAACATTTTCACATTAAATCTTCCCCTCCCCCATCCAAAAATTATTTAGTATTTTGTCGGGTTGTTGGGCGAGATATATACACAAAATAGAAAAGAGAGTTTATTTTCGGTAATTGATGTAAAAATAATTTTATATTTTTCTTTTAAATTACATTTTAAACAAACAATGTGTTTTAACGTAAACCGAGTATGCTATGTCAGAAACCGGTAAAATTACCTCTCCATTGATAACTTAGTCATCGTTGTAGACTTTTTATTAGTTGAGAAAAAGGGATGTTGACAACAGAAATAAGATATGGGATCATTATTTTAGAAACACCCTCATAATAACATTAAATTATTATTTATCTATATTTAAATATATTGAAAAAGAATTATTTCATAAATTATTTTTAAATAAGAATATTTTATAAATGTTCTTAGAACCTTTGCATTTAATTTCTAGGACAATTTTTAAATTCCCCAGTTTGTTGGTTCATGAACATCTATTGCAATCCACATAACGATTGATAAAACCCAACGATGAAATAATTCATTCCTCTTCCCAGAAAACTTTTGCACTGAATAAAATCGAAAGAGGAAACGATAAAAATAGAGGTGGAGGTCCTATCGAACTAAAAGAAATGGCGGCGGATCACAAAAGAAGAGAAGTCAAAATAAGTATATTTTTTACGAGTCTTCTTTAGCTAAAGGAGGACGTTAAAATGAGGAAACAAACAACCTTTTTATTGGTTCTGCTCTGTAGTTTTGACTAGATACTTACTCGCTCCCGGTTATTTTGGAAGACGAAACTTCTACTTCGCGACCGAACGGAAATACCGGATGTCTCTTACGACAAATTATGCCTAAACATTTTTTATTTATATATATTCTTTATTTCAACTTCCCGATCTTAGGAAAAGGGGATGTGTTATGTAAATCAAAACCTATGCCCTTATCCTATTATTTATTTACGTCGTTTTGAGTAATGACGCGTCAGTAATTCCTGAAAGTATAGAATATCTAAAAGTTTCTGTTCATAAATTTGTTAGAAAATAAATCTCATTCATTCAAAAATAAAAGGTGAAATTTAAAATGCTTGACCATTTAAAAACTACCTAAACTTATTAATGGTAAAATTTTGATTTTTCATAAACCAAATATCACTTATTTCATTTCGCACAAGTACATATAATTTAGCATCGCATGTTTCTATACGCCTATGTACTAATTACACAATTGAGTAAAGGTTGAGGAGAGGTTGGAGGAAGTTTAGCTTAGATGAATGTATATTTGTGGGGAGAAAAAAATAGTGGAAAATTATTTTCGGTACATTCTACGTTAGTTAACACAACCTTTCTTACCGTAAGCATTAGTCCAGTCTATTTCGAGAGTGACGTCTTAAACCATGCGGCCGCCGAAGCGGGTCGTCCACACTGTCGCTGAATTGTAGGCCCTGTGTGTTAATTTAATCTCTCCCATAAATAAGTACTTATAAGATTCTATGTGTTTTCGTTTTTAAACTGTATTTAAAGCTTATGGAAATCCTTAAACATTTTTAAGCATTAAATTAGACTCAAAAATTAGTTATTATATGCTATATATAGATAAAGAAGGTAATATGAATAATTTTTTTTCAATCTATTTGGGGTATTTAACGTGCACTTTCTGAACCGACTGATTATATCAGTACACAACTTAAGAATCTAAAGTAAATCTAGAACAGACACAATAATAACCACCCACTGTTTATTTATCACTGTGGAAGGGTATGCCCATATTTCAACTATTATTAATTTGTCAGTCATGTCAGGAAACTAAACCTGGGACCCTTATATCAGTAGACAAACACGTTCCCAACTGAGAAAATGGTTATTTACCATTTTGGACTATATTATAACGTAGATATAAGAGTTCCTTATACACCACCTGTCGTCATCCGACGTGAAAAATAAACTAACCTACAGCTTACCTACAGCAGTGAGCCCACAGACTAAACGTCAGGCTCATATTTTGGTTTCCGAAGCCACAGGAGTTAGGATAAAGTCCTGGTAAAGTGTGCTCATTTTTTTATAGTATTTTGTTGTAATCTTCAACGCTAATGCAGGTAAGCCTCCCTTAAAACCCACCTTCCTCATCATTAACACATAATCCTAAGGAAGTACATACAACCCACAAGCGTATTGATAGCGTGATTTGAACTAAAGTTTCCTCAAACATCTTAATGTGGGCCAGGAGGTTTCAAATAAAATTATGAGTGAGTAAAATCCAACCTTGAAATTAACCACTTCTGTGGTAGAATAGTCTAAGGCGTCACTCCCACAATATACCTGACTGCCTATGGCAGGGAGATTGTGGTTCAAATCTCGGTTGGATGTTATAAGTGTGCTAATACTCAGGTGTTTTTTTCATATTCTTGTGTTAATTATATTTAATACATCACTTTTGATTAATTTATAGATACGATCAGCTCTGATCCAACGTTATTTTGTTCATCATTCACCATAATTGAAAACTATATTTGGCAGTAAATAATATCACCTGGGTGTAACATACTTCTTTCGCTCTATTTTGACCACCCAGGTAAAATCTTTTTAGAAAGAAAGAAAGAGAGGGACATTAGGGCTACATCCCGTTACTTAAGAAATTTTCTAGAAGCTGTGACTTCTAATGTATACCTTTAGTCAAGCGTAGAATTATTCACTAGTTTGGTAGTCACCGATCTATCAGAGCGTTAGTCCGTCATAATAGTACATATCTTCATTAAATTCACCAAATCCTAATCGGGACTCGACCAGTTCCGTTCCGGGCACAATCTAGGATCAATCGTAATCCAAAAAAATTCAACACACTATAAAGGAAATCAGCAGGTCATGCAATATATGAATGTGGATCCCAGTTTCTCAATATCATAACCGTGAATCAAACTAATCAATCACACTTATGTCTTACTAAAAACAACAATGATAGAGCCGCTACTAAAGAGATACCCTCTATTAAAATACAGTGTTACAATAGTGTCACCCGGACATTGTGATATTATATTTAATTACTACCCGCTCGTAAGTAAAGTGCTCCTTATCATTTCTACACTCAAGTGTGAAAACACTTCTTCTAAATTTAATCTTCCTCATCCTTAGTACATTAGAGTAATTAATACTAAAGGGTATATAACCTGAATGAATAGAAATACCCGGTGAAAGAAAAAGTGAACACAAAATTGCTGATCATAATAAAAATACAAGGTTGTATTTTTTTTTAAAGATCTTCCTACCAGGAATCTATTATATCTATAAGTTATTTCCGAAGAAAAAAAACGGATTCCTGCATACAATCTTAGCTTTTTTTCTCCTTGAACGACCGTGGGGAAGATGCCCCTGGAAATAAGGCAACCCCTTGAACTCCACGGACACCCCGAGGACATAAAACACACACACAGTTGGTTGTAATATTTACGTAGTGGCTGCAGAATAGTGGACTGTCTTCAACGAGACGATTTTTGTTCGCAGTGTTTGGTCGAGGGAAGGATGAAGTTGCAGAGAGTGGTAGGCTTTCATGAAGAGCTCATTACTAAGAATAGCGATCTTATGTTCACTAGAAGGTGTAAAGTTCACGCTTAACTGGAAATAACGGCCTAACCTCAAGTGAAAGTTTCTTTTTACTTTCTCTCGACACCTCAGAAAGAGAGAAAGTATTGTAACCGTGAAAAAAAAATCTAACTTTATATTTTGATAAATATCGACGTTTTATGACCCTTTGAACCAGAAAAAGTTGTTTTCGCAATGCCGTCTCTTTCTGTACTTTAGAAAAGATCTGAAACTGTTTTACCGATTGAGATAAAATCTGGTATCTGGGGTTTTTATAAGCTCTCCAAGAGGTATTTAGGGAATTAGATTACTAACTCTAAATTTAAGGGTGGTTTACTGAAGGTAAAAAAGAGAAAATATCGATTTTCTCAAAAATTTGCTCTAATGAGTTTGATAAAATTTCATATATAGACACTGTTTATTATCATAAACAAGATGAAAACTCTCATTTTCGTATGAAAATGACTGAGGGCATTTTACATGAGGTAAATCTTCAACTTTTCATCATTTATACGAAACTATTTAAAATAACTTACTGTTGTAAAATTGTAGAAGTATTAAATATATACATATTTTATTTGAAAATTATTTTTATAAAACCAATAATTTCTAAGCTATAAGCAACTATATGTACTATTTAATTCAGGTCTTTGAAAATGAATTTGATTATTATATTCTTTCTTTAACATTGTTCCTAGTTTATAATACCATTGAGTAAGTAACAGTGTATTGCTATAGTGTTTCTACAACACTATATTTACCTATTTTCTCGTTTCACGGATTTTATGAGCTTATGGTAAGAATATATTTTAGGAAAAATGTGGGATAAAATCATTGAGGTGTGCCGTACCGTTTTTTTTTTTTTTTTTNTTTTTTTTTTTACCATTTTAGAGGACAGCAACTTTAAAATAATAAATAGGAGTTTGAGAAGTTTTTTCTTTATCAGTAATTGTTTATAACCATTCGTGTCACACGCAGATATACTTAATATATTAATGAGTAATGGATGAGAAAGGTTGAATTAAGAATAAGTATATCTGCATTTTCATGGAGAGAAAAATATTTAGGAGTTAAACTTCAGTACAACCGACTGGGATCGAACAACGATCTTAACGCCACCGGCAGTCTTGTTTATTTTGAGAGCGATACCTTATACCATGCAGCCACCAAAGGGGGCGAGAAGTCTGTTGACATTTAAATGATACATTATAGTTATCCCTGATAGTATTGTTTAATATACTCGAGTTTTTAGATTATTATATTATATTATATTTATTATTATTATTATTATTATTATTATTATTATTATTATTATTATTATTATTAGCACCGCGTCTTACTACCCGTTCAGGCTATACGTACTTACGCTAATGTGTAATGGTAAGGTGATTGTGAGATGAAATGGAGGGACTACAGTTTAACGTGGGATCCGAACCACTGTGGAGGCCTGGCATTCCACACATTCACAAGTTGTGATTAATACACGTCTTGTCAGAGGTGAAGGAAGGGCAGAGGTTTTAGAGGGCAAAAAAATTATGTCTATGAATGAAATAAAGCAATGAATATTATAAATGTGATAGAATAAAGTAATCCTACATAAAAGTGGTAGACATTAATAATAATAGTAATAATAGTAATAATAAAAGTAAGTATTGAACTAGCCAACAAATGGTTAGAATCTAAAGTTAAGGAAACAATCCGAACTAACAAGACATAAGCAGACTTATTACTTACTGCTTTGCACAACTGTCATATTTATCTTTTTCGTAATTGACTTGATTAAAACATATTTGTATTCGCATATATTTGTATTCAATTAGATAATTTTCAGAATTTTTTGATTTATTCAAATAATAGGAGACAAAATTAAGGGAAGAAAAGGTCCGTGACCTAAGTCTTATTTCAAAGACGAGTGATCATGGCCACCTTATAATAGTCACCTCTTAGAAACATTGTGTTCTATTCACATTACCAAAATGTATGTATTTGGTTCAGATGATAAATTTTTAATGTAAAACCTATCTCAACTATAAGAAAAAAACTGTAAAATAGTTATTACGAAACATGCGAGGCGATTTCTCACGTCCATGGTTTTATTTTAGTTTTAGGAACAGTAACATCAACATAAAATAAAATGCTCTTCATGAAATTATTTGTATGTATGGAAATTATATATTAAAAATTTAGTGTAAATTTCGCGTCTTAATATCCGTTCGTGTTATATGCTTATACATAAAATATGTCCTAATTCCACTAATTCGTTAGGGGGGGGGGGGNTTGAAATTGGAGGAAGTGCATTAGGTTTTCATTTGAAGGAGGAGGGAATGGGTGATTCACAAGGAGAGTAATAAGCCATATGGGGAAAAGTACAATTAGTACACTAAACCTAGATTTTAACTAGTTTCTCTCAGTCTTAGTCTGTCGAGTATATTACGAAAGTGACAGTTTAAACCATTCGACCACTACAGCGGGTTTTAGGTTTCTTGAATTCGATTTTTTAGTTTAAAACTTGATACATACATACATCACACCTTTCTCTCACGGAGTAGACAAGAAACTGTGCATACAACACAAAAAAAACCCAACAAATCTGTAGTTATACTTACTCACTAACTTTGTCCACACTTACCTATTCTTGCATACTCTCTTCGCTTTAACAACATCTGTACACACAGTTTCTTAAAACTAGGTTTCTTTATTTTCACACATTCTTCCACTATGTTTAGCCATGTCTCACATGCCTTACCCCTTCCTTTTGATCCACACACTCTACTTTAATATGTTTGCGTCATTACTCGATTCACACCCATACTCAACATGCCCAATCCAACATAAAAGACTCTTAAAACTTGACCAGTTGCTCAGGTTATTTTTTTAACGAAACTTTTTTTTACGAAACTATTTTTTATTTAATTTACAAGGTGAATTATGATGTAATCTGCCTTCCTTATTCCCACCCCTTCAGGTTAAGCTTTTAAAAAATGTTTTTAACACTCCAATAGATTAGAAAACAGTATTATTGATTGCCAGACGTATATTAATTGTTTTGTTTATATAATTTTGATGAACGCCTTCGTGATCTAGTGGTCATAGCTCCTAGCTAAAGATCCAGAGGTTCTGGATTCTATCACTGGGGCTTCTAGATTTTCTGTGAAACTTAGGTTTTGGAAGTGGGTCAACTCAGCCTCCTGGAGACAAATGAGTGAAAATGTACTATTCCAAGTCTAGAAAAACTGAGATAAATGGCCGAAGGGTCCTTTATGCTGACCACATGACATCAGAAGAATTTGTAACTACCTTTGTCAACAGATAGTAGTCACTCAGTCAGTATAGTTCGATTGCCACCTGACGCCATAACACTCGTACCTATAAGGATCTGGATTTCAAAGATAGTTTAGAATAAGTGCACACATTTAGTACTGGGTAGTCGATAATAAAACACAATGAAAGGACACATTTGGAAACATTCCCATCAAGCACCTGTCCGAAATTCCAACTCTCACCATTCTACCAACACTTATTCTGTCTATTGTGAGACATAGTATAGTAAGAATAGAATTTTATATTAACTAATCACATATAGTTCTATAAAATAATATCATTACTGTCATGGCTTGCAAAATTTTATAATCAAAAACGTGCAGGGCTTACGTAAGCCTACGCAATCATCGCTGTCAATTGTTTCATTTCAGCAGTTGCACACATGTATCAAGTTATATTTTTTAAACAGAGGTTGTGCTGCCCAATCGCACAACAAAGTGTATTGACATAAATATTAACTCAATGGAAAATGCCTCTCATTTGGCGGTATATAACAGTGCATTCAAGACCTTTTTTGAGATAAGGAGCCAAGAAGAACGCCAGTTGTGTTAGGGGGCTTACTTTTAACCTTCACATACTCAGCTGCAGAGTTACAGTAACTTGTGAGGATAATACCCTATAGCTTGAGTCCTTTTTCAGTACTTAGGAGACCGAAACCATCTTGAAATCTTGCGTTATTTAACAACCGCGCATAGTCGAGCAGCCGTGTGTTCTACACTATTCAAAAATATAACAACGTTGATAGGTTAGGGCGAAGAACTGCTGAGTAGACACACTGACAGAATGAGGATAATTTTTCTAAAGTCTTTCAACCCGTTCTAAGAACCTACATCACATTTATTTATACACTCTTATATCAACCAATATATTTTAATAAACAAGATCAAAACGAACCCCGCAAATATGTACTACTGCCTAAGCAATTCCACTAAGTCATGTGTTGAGGGAGTATTGACATTATTTTTTGAATATATTTGTTATGTAAAATAATTATCATATTATGGCTCGTTTATTTATGTATACATTCAAATTGGATTTTTTAAAAATTGACTCCTTTTTATTTCTATGAATAGCATATTAAGATGAATAATTATCAAAGATTTACAAGTATTTTATTTACTAAAACTATTTATAAATATTGAAATTAATATAAATCAGTGTTTTGGTTGGCTTTTGGCGTTTGTTTCAATAGTGTGAACACCATAATTAATGTATCTACATGTAAAGAGAATTACTTGCAATTTGTTAAATATTTAAAGTGTCAAGATAAATTAAATTATAAAACTATATCTCTTAGCAAGACAAATGTTTGACTTCCCCTTCAATAAAGATATTGAAATGAGATCAGGCCTTCTTTCTTACCGGTTTGAAAGATGGCGTTTTAGAAGATGTCTGGCGCCGGTAAGACTTTAACCAGGAGGAAAAGGGTTTGTGGATGTAGAAGATTTTTTTTTTTCATGGGTGGAAGGGGCGGACTCCAAAGAGGAACCATTTGAGGACAAGCGAGCATTCAAGCGTAACTCTATAATGTCATTCTTTCCAACTCATCATGTCTCTCACATACGAAGAACACATTTACTCCAAATATCTCTAGAGTTCCTTAGCAACGGAAAAGAGTAAAAACCGCAACAACAAAAAAATTTGTGGACAAACTTAAGTGGTTTTCACGAGAAAAAAGCTTAAAGTATTTATAAATAACACATTTATTTTCTAACGCTAACATAAAACTAATAGATTGGAACAAAAATGTAGTCCGATTGTATTATTATATTTCCAAGTATTAAAGTCTACCACCTACTTGAATGGAAATATCCTTTTACTGCTGTATTTCTTGTAGGAATGACCTTTCTTAGGAGTTTTTTTAGCGCCACATCTTACAACAAGTTAAGGCTTTGCGCTTTTAAACTATTTACACTAATGTTTTAGGGATTAGAAAAGTCGAGTTTAGAAGAAGTGGACCAGCATTTGGGAAAAACCACCCTCAACACAACCTATCTAGATTGAGCTTTGATCTCCCCATCATTGACAGTCTAGTATATTGTGAAAGTGAGAGGTTAGATCACGTGGTCACCGAAACGTGTCTTAGGCTTTTAATCCAGACAAACAATCTTCAGTTAATTTTACATTTTACTTTTTGATATTTTTAGATTAGAAAGTAGTTGTAGCTTGTATATTCAAGTGTACAATAATACTACGTATTAGACGTCATATTGATAGTTACTAAAAAGCATTAGTGGAACATATTTTAGTTAAAATGCGCATAATATGGTAATATAATAACCGATTTATTAGAGTACTTAACGGAACAAACAATTTTTTGCGAAGAAACAAAACAGACTTAGTTAAAGCTGAACCAGCTTGAGTGGCCACATGATCTAAGGCGCCACAATCGCAATAGACTTGATTGCTGATGACAAGGAGGTAAGGGTTCTAAACCTGGCCGGGTGAACTTAGTGTGGTTTTACACAACGGTTTACGCAAATGCAGGTACACTTCCTCTAAATTCAACCTTCCTCACCCTAGCTTGTAGGTTTATTTAGTGTAGTATATAATATATTACTATATATATAATATTTATTAATATATATATTAATACGTTACACGCCCATATATATATATATATATATATATATATATAT
>CABFVX010000376.1:73173-112057 GCA_902151425.1 Timema shepardi
TATATATATATATATATATATATAAAGGCGTATAACGTGAACATGTAGTAAATGCAGCACTAAAAAAAATTGTTCAATTATTAACTACTTAAATATTAAAATGTTATATTACTTTTTTAATATTCATTTTGAATTTTGTTATCATTATGATAGTTATTTTCCTTACCATAAGAAATTTGACTGCTTGATATAAAGCACAAATTTTTCTTAACGACCGTATTTTTTTCAAAATTCACAGTTTCTTTAAATTTAAAAAATACATTGTAACGTTAAGTAATATTTTATTTTGTAAATAACATTTTTTTTTGTGAAAAGTTTTATATATGTGTCTAAATACTCATCTTAATCTCAGAAGTAAAGGATTTTGCCTTAAAATTAGTTGGTTTTAGGATAAATTTACATTTTAGCACACTTTATTTTTAAATCTATAAAACTTAAAACTAAGGTTTTTAATTAGATAGAGGTATTTTTTATTCAATTTTCGCATTAAAAATACTTTAAAATAACGTACCAATTAAATACTACGGGATTTCTGAACGGTCAATTAAGTGGACCCCTTAAAACACTAGTTTCATTGGTAGTTTTAGTAAATTTTGTCGATTTTATTATAATAATTTTAATTACAATTATAGATAATAAATATACAAAATAAATTACTTTGCATCAGCCCGCGATCGACATATACCGGACCAATGGCAACCATCTACGATCGATGATAGTGTCAACATCTTCGGATATAAGGCATACATTTATCAGCACAACGAATCCTACAGTCGTTAATTTCAGTTTTATAGACCGGAGCCGCTACTTGTTTACTCAAGTATCACCTCAATCATCTTAACGAGTTTGAGTTGAGCCCGTTCTAGACCCATTGTTTCATAGAACAATTTATAAGTTCCAGGGATCAAACCTGGGGCCTCTGAATCTGTAGTAAGCAACTATTAGCACCATATCACAAGTGTAAATTTACATATTTCGGTAGTACAATTCCCACACCTTCCATGGATGACCTACAAATTAAACAATATAAAAACATCCACATCAAGTATTTAAAATTTATATTCCCTTTTTACCTTTCAACTTTCTTCCCTCTGTTACTTCATGTAAGCCTGCGATATTCACCAAATACAAAATGTCGTACGTGCTTGCGTCATAACATATAAAATGTTTCCCTTCGTAAACTTTAAGTGGCCAATTAAAGGGGTAGCTTGCTGAAAATGTCGGCAATTTTACCTTTTTGTAATTAACGTCACCAAGTAGAGGGTGAAATTAGAAATATGCTAGACGGAATGGAAGAAAAAACGCCACCTTACAAAAAAAAAACTTGCAGAGTAAAGTACTAGCGTGGACTTGGCCAACTAGACTGTCATAGCGGGTCCTGGAACATTTAATAAGAGTGCTTTATGAAAGCTTATTATTATTACTTTGCTATAAACAACGAAAGGGGGGAATGTTAATTACAGTAATAACTTGTTTTCTGTCTCTATGGGACCAAGAGAAATAAAGTCGCATGCAACAAGAATGCGTGAACAGAGCAGAATATATTGTAAATTACTTTGAAATTATCTACTTCAGTGGCCAAATCGTCCAAAGCCTCATTCTCATGTTAGATTGACCTACTTATGATGGGGAGATAGAGGTTCAAATCCCGGTTGGGTGTACCTAGGGTAGTTTTCCCATAAAGTGTATACCACACTCCTCCCACGTAAATGCGGTCCTCTCTTCTTCCTTCCTCATCCTTACCCCATTAGAGTAAATTTTCATATATGCGTATAACCTGAACAGCTAGTAACATTCTGTGATGACAAAAAACTTTGTAATTTAATTCTACTTATGGATTGACTTCAAAACAAAGGATTTACAAGGCTGTCATAGTATCTACAGTACACTTAGTTTATCCTGAAATGTGACACGCTATGTCTTGCTCGGCTACACTAGGTTGCAGCTTACAATACAGAGTTATAGTGTAATCAGTCAAAGGTAATACTGTTTGTTACCTCTAAGGGGTGACCTGGTGGTCTAGGGGTAAGGTGTTAGACTACTTTGCTGGGAGTCCGGGGTTCAATCCTCGGTCCCGGCACAGATTTATCCGATTGCCAATACATTCCTTCACCTCTGACAAGACGTGTTTTAATCACAACTTGTGAATGTGGGGAGTACCAGGCCTCAGCCGTGGTTCGGATCCCACGTTAAACTGTAGGTCCTCAATTTCATCCCACAATCACCCTACCATTACATATTAGCGTAGGTGAGTATAACATACTGTCCGTTAAGGTTATACGCTTATTCACTAATTACACTAATGGTTGTATTATTAGAAAGTGGATCTGAATTTTTTTGGGGTGGAGGAGTGGCAAATCAATTTTTAAAAACCACCCTCAATACATCCGACCAAGATTCGAACTTCTATTTCTCCATCACCAGCAGTTTAGTCTACTGCAAGAGTAGCGCGTTAGACCGCGACACCACCGAGGCTTTTTATAATTAGTGTTATTTTATATTTATTTACCATAAGTTATATATCAAAAGTGGCAGCTGCAGCTCATACTAATTGACGTATGAATACATTGATGTAGTTCTAATATATTTTCTAGCTTTCAGGCAAGGACCAATTTATTAAAATTGGGCTGTAACACTTAGTAAACTACTTTAATGATTGATTATTTAAATTTAAAAATGTCACCAAGACATGAGAATAGTTCACGAGAGCTTTGGCTTAGTACATCAATGCTCAAAGCACTGAGATATCTGGCAGTCGCCTCATGCCCTGGGCCAGTCTTCGCTCACTTCACTGTATACCATTGTCTTAATTATATATTTATTATATAATAATCATTTGCGTATTGATGGCCAAGTTGTCTTAGACCTTATATTCGCATTTCAATGGTTTTGGCATGTATGAAGGCGTCGGCGTTCAATTTCGGGTCGACGTTGCTATCGGGGCATTCCACAAAGTTCTTTATATTCCCATTCTCTCCTAAATATAATGATAATACACCTATTTTAAGCTACTTAGTCATTATTTTATTTTATATTAAGCTTTCGAATAACTTTGTTTAAATTAATGTATTTAAAAATATTGTATGCTTTATTTAAAACTATGTATCTCTTAGTTCGAGCTCTACATCAATTTAAATTATTTGGTGCATAGTAGAATACTTTTAAAAAAATTTCCCTACAGCTAATATATTATACCTAATATAAATTAATATACGCTTACTAACCTAGTCTAATTGTCCCATAATTTATAATAACTCTCATATTATGTTATTTAGCACCGCGTCTTATTACCCATTTGGGCTATACGCTTTAATTACTAATAACGCTAATGTATTTGGGAATGGGGAAGGTATAATTAGAGGAAGTGAACCCACATTTGCATGGAGGGAGAGTGGAAAACCATTTAGGAAAAACCGCCCCCAGTTCACCCGACCTAGATTCGAACCTTGATCTCCCCGTCCTCAGCAGTCGAGCTCAACACGACTAGTGCGTTAGCCAACTACGCCACCGAGGTGGGTCCACATATTATAAAATTAAATACGTTCTATTCAACCAATAAAATATTGCCGCTGAAGCAATTATTCATATTAAAACAAATCAGCAAATTATACCTAAATTGCACCTACTACTGTAAACTTTAAAGAATTTAATTATTTGAAACAATATATATTACAACTATTTATTCTATACTCATAATCTAACGAAAATTAAAACTAAAATAGAATGATGTATTTAAAATTTAATTAAAAATTCAGTATCTTAAATTTAGCAATTTCTAATAATTTAAGTTTCACCTTTGTTTTAACAAAACTATAGTAGATACAATTATTTAACCAACATTTATAAAACTAATTAATTTCCATACGTGGCGTAGGCGTTGCTTGTAAGAGTTCTGGCGAAACACTAGGTGAGAGGTACGTAAGAGTGAGCAGTGTCATTTTCTGACTGTTGGCAACACTGTAGTATTTTTTTTTTCTTGGTCTCAGTTTGTTCCTTACCGTAACGCGAGTGAGTAGTGGACAACGTTTGGTTATGCAACGCTATTTGTACATTTGAATATTAAGATATCCTTTACTGCTTATATTCATTTAATATTTTAAGTGTATAACTCACGCTCTGACATCAAAGTGAATAAAGGTGAATTCATTTTGTATTTTTTTTTATGTAAAAGCCAAAGTTTCTAACATTTTGTAGATATACAATAAGTTCTGTTTGCCCGTTATATTCTCCGATCTAATAGTTATTTTCAAAATCTTGTACGTAGACCCTAAGAGTACGCATAACAAATGACCAAAAGAGTGCGTGTGCGTACTCTTAGGTTCTTACTGTGCACTATTTGGAACTAATTTTCATTTACTTACAATAAATGAATATAATAAAAGAGTATGAAGCAGAACACTACTGTTTTGTAAAGCGGAAATTTAAATTGTTTCAGAATGTCATACACGTATAATAGAAAATCAGAGAGGAAATTAATATTTACAAAATAATTGTTAATTGAAGCAAATTAAGGATTTTAAATGGGGAAAGTCAAAGAAAAGTTGCTGCGGATTTGGGCACAAAGGAATCTACAGTAAAGAAACGACTTAAGGCTGTAAGTATCTTAGATAAAATTCAATCAAAGTTTATGTTCTCAAACTATTGAGTAAGTGTAAATCCCAATCCGGGTTTGCATGACTGAATGAGGCAGGTGTGTAACTTAGTGCAATGGGGTAACTCTAGGGCTGGATCCAAGAAAACCATCTCAGCAGGTATCATCTCTAATGAGTTTTGCATGGTTGATCACACTAATATTCACACCATGAACCAGCTGAGATGTGAACTAAGGTACCTGGAGTGTAGGATTACAGTGCCTTAACTACTAAACCAATCTACCACCACTTTATACTTATTAATGTGTAAGCAACAGTGCCCTTCATTTATGCAGACCTCATGCTGGACATTATATCTCTGCTGTAGTTCAACTATCTCAGTCAATTGAAGTTATTTGTAATCATTGTTGCAGGGAACAGTACCAGTGTCACTGTGACGATTAAATCTAGTTTTTACAGCAGCTCAAGAGCAAGAATTGGCAAACCATGTCAGAGATTTGGATAAAAGATTCTGTGGAATATGGAGTAGGCAACTTATGAGTTTGGCTTTCGAAAATGCTACTCTAAACAATATTCCACACAGATTCAACAATATTACAAAATTAGCAGGTCAGCATTGGCTACAATACGTCTGCAAAAGAAACCATTTGTCTCGCTTTTCATCAAAAAAGTGCAGCCTTGGTAGGGCTATTGGCTTTAACAAAGCAGAATGTCAGCGATTTTTTTGTTGATAATTTGAAAGTCGCGTTTGAGGAAAAGAATTTTTATGCTCATCACATATTTAATATGAACGAGAGTGGAATCTCGTGTGTTCCAAACAAAGTTCCCGAAGTAATTTCTCCCAAAGGCAAACGTTCACTTTGTAAGGTATCTTCTGCAAAGAGAGGACAGACAGTAGCTGTAGTTGTTGTGTGAATCCTATCGGCTTATATGTACCACCTGCGATTATTTTTTCCATAAAAAGAATGAAGCAAGAGTTATTCAAGGATGCCCTTGAAGGTTCTTTGCCCATGAGATCCGATAGTGGATTTATAAATTCACAGTTGTTCCTTGACTGGTTTTAGCATTTCAAAAAATATGTCAAACCAACTGTAGTGGACCAGTTCTCTTCGTACTAAACAATCAATTGTCTCATTGCTCTCTTGAAGCTGTAATCTTTTGCCGTGGTCACGACATTACTCTGCTCTCGCTATCTCACCATGCTACTCATAAACTACAGCCCCTTAACAGAGGATTCTTTTGTCCACTGAAATCAATGTTTGCTCATGAAGCCGACAAATGGATGCACAATCACCCCGGGCATACAATTTCCCAGCACGATATTTGCCTACTTTTCCGTAGTACATATGAGAAAATTGCCACCATGGAGAAAGCAAAACATTCATTCCGTGCTTCAGGAATCTATCCTTATAATCCTGATGTGTTCTGTGACGAAGATTTTCTTCCATCTGACGTCACTGATCAGCACCGCGCAGTCAGTGTTGAGGAACCAACTCCCTCAACAAGTCGAATCATTCATCATGGTAGAATGAGTTTTCCTGTGTCCAGTGAGACTAATACGGTTAGTGAGGGCTCAACTGCTTCCATCAGTGGAATCAATCCTGATTGTGAAATGAATGTTCATATGTTCACCAGTAAGAATAATCAGTGTATGCCCAATGATGAACCAACACCTATTACTAGAGAAACCAGTCTTGAGTCTAAAGTGGATAATCATGTGTCGTGTGAAACATCTTCCAGTTTACTTTGGTGAATACATTGAAGCTACAGGAAATCCTCCAGCCAACATTATCCCTCCTCCTAAAGCAGAAAAGACTGACAAGAGGAAAATAAAAGCAAGGCAATCAGAGATAATGACAAGCTATCCCTTTAAAAATTTCCCCCAGCATGCAGATGACAAGAAAAAACCGCAATGTTCACAAATACAAAATAAAAAAGTAAAAAGCTTCGTGTTCAGCACAGAAGACTGACTAAAAAAACAATGGAAATCGATATTTTCTGCCCTGGATGTGATGATAAATACACAGAGCTAATTTCCGAAGATTGGATACAGTGTATTAAGTGTGTACAGTAGTGGCATAAACAGTGTTCATAATTTGAAGGAGCTATCATATTTAAATGTGATTTCACCTAAGTGCGCACTCTTATAGTAGATGATGCGCACTCTTAGCACAAGGGCACTAAAGAGTGCGCATTTACACTAATTTGGTTTATGATTTTTCTGACAACAATAATATATTCATACGATTGGAGTTCATGGATATGTAGGTATAAGATATCAATAAAATACATGGTGAAGGAACTATATTGTTTTTATTTGAAGGTGTAGATTAAATGGTGGTTTATTGCTTAGGTGCGCACTCTTACGTACCTCTCCTCTATTTAACTAGTAAGGGTGATTAAAATTAAATGTTATACTAATCTATATATATATATATATATACTAAGTAAATATGGAGAAACTTAAGTTGGCATGAAAAATCACGTGAGTTAAGGCAAGTAAAATCTTAAGTATTTTAAAGCAAAGCTTCTTTTTTGTTTAAAAATAAATAAAATATTGCTTCAAACAATTATATAAACTTAGTTTAGTTTTACACACATGGTAATGTCTACAGTTCCTGAATATTTGTCACGAACATAGAGGAATAATCCATTCAAACAGCTTTATCATTGATAGAAAAAAATCATTTACAATTTTCTAAGATGCTCGTGACATATTCAAGAACTGTTGATTTTATCTTGTGAAGAAGATTAAACCAAATTAATCTAATAAACTCTTATTTATTTTGTAAAAAAAAATCTACATACAATTTGCATAAGCACGTATTCCCTTAATCCAGTTTATGTCTAAACTATTTCCGGTAGCATCTCAAGTCATATTGAAATAGATTTTATATCACGAACATATTATACTTGTTTTCGTGGTGAGGTTGTCCTACCCTGTACCAATGACGAACACTCACTAGTCCATACAGACGAACACCGGATGAAGACATCGACGTAGGAGGGCGTAACTGAGCGTCTGTCTGCTTTTGAAGTTCCTTTGATGAGTCGTATCACACACACACACACACACACACACACAAAGAGGGGGTATTTGCCTTCACAGGTAGAATAAGGGGTGAAGGGGATAAGAGGATGTTCTGAACAACCAGGAGTTTAGGGTGAGGAAAGGGTACCTCAGCTTTCGATCATGGTAGGGCAAGGAAGCTGGGGAGCTATGACTACTGAGCCGGATTATTGCAACCTTTCGGGAGAAGGCTATGAGACAAGACATGCCAGAAACTTAATCTTGTGGTCCTTCTCCATCTTGCTGGTAACATCTCATTTACTATATGGAAGAGTCTCTGTGCCATGCTGTGTGAATGGAAGACAAGATCTTCATCTAAGGTTTGCATTTAAAATATAGAATTTTTGAATCTTGAATCATAAAAAAAATATAACACAAATGAAAAAATACAAAATAATTTATCAAAAACTTATATATTTCAAGCTAGAGAAGTGCTTAAGAAATTCTAGGTTCCAAAGATTTCCGGCCATGCCAAGAATCAAACCCGGAACACTAAGCTAAGTAAACAAACATAATGCTGATTAAGTTACGGTGGCTGGCTTTTACACCAATTAATTTAGTTTAAATCTCTATTATTGCTTAAAAGAAAAAATAATTACAGCGGTGTTTAAAAAAATATATATTTTGTTAATTAGTGTAATTTTAATGATAAGAGTAAAAAAAACTCATTCTTGATGTAATACTATCAAACAGTACCCAAAACAGTTGTGAAATCAGGTGAGACCACAGTGCTTTAAACTAATAAATATGTGATATTTTCATTGTTCAAGGAAATAAGTTTAGGTAAACACTTCACAAAAAGAAAAGTAAGAAATATTCACGGTGACCTGGTGGTCTAGGGGTAAGGTATCAAACTTCTGTACTGTAGGTCCAGGGTTCAATCCTTGGTCCCAGCATAGATTTATCTGATTGCCAGACCCTTCCTTCACCTCTGACAAGACGTGTATTAATCATAACCTGTGAATGTGTGGGATGCCAGGCCTCCACCGTGGTTCGGATTCCACGTTAAACTGTAGGTCCTCCATTTCATCTCACAATCACCCTACCATTACACGTTAGCGTAAGTGTGAATAACCCGAACGGATAGTAAGCAGCAGTGCTAATAATAATAAACAATTTTCACGCAAAACTTGTCCGTATACATCAATATACGTAGCATAAAATAGTTTTCAATAAACTAATAGACCTCTTTCCCTTTAAAACACAATGTCAACTACAGTTCAGTGGCTTTCATTATGAAATATATCCTACGATTTATCATATATTTCCAGTTGATACTACCCTCTTGGGTGTCCGTATGGTCTGACGCTCTACTCTCGTGTGGTAACTGGACTGCCGAAGATGCGGAGATTGAGATTCGATCCCAATCGTGTTCACCGAGGGTGGTTTTACCCTAAATAGTTTTCCGCTCTCCCTCTATGCGAATGTGGGTGCACTTCCTCTTATTTAAAACTTCATAATCACTAACACACTAGTATAATTAGTACATAGACGTATAACATGAAAGAATATTAAAAGCTCGATGCTAACAAAATTGTTGATAATATTTTCTTGGGGATAACTTTTAGACAAAACAAATATTAATCTATTCAATACTAGATAATATATATATATATATATATATATTAACCTTTATTTATGTGGCTTAAGATGTCAGTTTCACAATAAGTTAATATTAAAGATAAAAATACGCCTAAATATATTTTTAGCATTGCATATTACTACCCATTCGTACTATACGCTTATGTACTAAGTGCACTAATGGTTTCAGGTAATAGGAAGGTTGAAGGGAGAGTGGATAACCATTTAGGAAAAAAACACCCCCAATACACCTGACCGAGACTCGATCTCCCCATCATCGGCAGTCTAGTCTACTGCGAGATTAGCGTGTTAGACCATGCGGTAACCAAAGCGGGTCCAAAGTATTCAATAGAGTGATTAGAAATTAAAATTAAAATCCCTTTATATTAATCATTAAAACACAAAACCATTTGAATATCTGCTATTTGGAAATGGTTAACAAGATTGGAACTATGACTTTTCAGAAACCAAGTAGTTTGTCAGTTGTTTTATTTTAATTTGACATAACATCATAGAACAATTTATCTTCAACCTTTATTTTCAATGGATATAAGATGAAAGTCAATAGTTACAAAATGTGTTAATAAATAGCAGTACTTTGTATGTTCACTGAAATCAATAGATTACTATTCTGAAGCCAAACAGTGTCAATCAATTAATTGCAAAGACATTTTATTTTATCACTTTTTCTACAGTGTTTTTGGAGATTATATTTTTAGCTTATGTATACAACTATTAGTCAATAATTCAGAACATGATGAAAGCAACTAATAATATTACAGATTCAGAATCTGATTTGAGTGTAAGTTACTCTAAATATACTGCCTCTAATATTGAGACATCAGACAGTTCAGATTACCAGTACTATAGCAAGTATATCATTTTACGAATTGTTAAAATTAACATAGAAATCATTATTTCAGTATGATACATAAAATAAGGAGCTATAATGTTTATTAATGTAATATATTTTCTTGTTTTATGATTTTGCAGTAGAAGTACGATCAAAAAGAATGTTATCTAGCAGGAAAAATATTGATAAAAATGCTAAACCTTAGAAGCATTCAAGTTAGTTTACAAAAACATTCTGCTGAAATTTTATTTACTGTGGTTTTGAATCTTTGCTACTTTTATGATAGATTTTAAATTATCATTTAGAATTAACTGTTTTAATCACCAGCATATAAGTCAGTGTTGCACCAAAACAAATCCTACGTAATGATATATTTTTTTAAATATTGAGTAATGTAATTTTAACACGAACCTAATTTTTATAAACTCATTAAAACTAATATTTATTATTCTGTGAATATGTGCAGAAGTTGATATTGAACCAATAAAGAATGATATTAACCTTCAACGCAAAGGAACAATCTTAGGTGATAATATTGAATCTTCCCTACCTACAGTTCAAAACGAACAAGAGACTATTAGAACAGCTGATTACAAAGGAAAACCTAGGGGAAGAAAAATATATAAGAACATACAAAAATGGAAAAGAGTAGTTAACACAAAGCGTATAACAGCAGGTTTTTATTAAAAGGTCAGTTAAGGATATTAAAGCTAAACAATTCAACAATGTTGATTGTCATTGCAGACGTGAATGTTTTACAAATGTCACCAATAAAAATTGCGAGAGAATATGTAGTTATTTATAAAGGTGGATAGTCATGTGACACAAAATAATTATTTGCGAAGCCTTGTACAGAGTAGTAAAGTCTCACAATGATGATCTAGAGATAAGTCTAGGGAGACTAAATCTATTAGTCTTAAATACTATTTAAGAATAGAAAATGAATCAATACAAGTATGCAAGAAGTTTTTTTATTGAAACATTTCAAGCTAATGATGGTAGATTGTACAAGGCTTGCTCAAATTTTGAAATAAACGTTGTACTTTATACACGTAGGCATAAAGAGACCTGTAATAAATTAGACACAACTGATTTAGAAGAACACATAAACACATTCCAAAAGTTTACTAGTCACTACACAAGTATCCAAAAGCCCAATTAAAAATACCTGCGCCCTGACCTAGCAATAAGAAATATGTTTGAGCTGTATGTACAGAAATGTTAAATAATAAACCGTCAACCCATAAAAAAAAAGTATTACCGTATATTTTCAACAAAAAACACTTACATTCTAAGTCCCCCAACAAAAAAGACATGTGTCAACAATGTGATGCCTTTCAAATCATTATTCGGTGCGGTTAGTCCGATGAAGAGAGAATTAAAGCAAAACTAGATAAAGAGCTACATCTTCGCAAGGAAGAAGAGGCTCGGGAAATGCTGAGACCAGATGCAAGCAGGTCCAACAACGATCATTATGTATGAACTTTTGATTTGCAGAAAGCTTTAACCCTTTCCTAAATTGAGCACTTCAACTGCATATTAAAAACCAAATTGATGTGTTTACAATTTAAGAATCCATGATTTTATGTAAAATACCAGATTTATCTATATGTGGGATGGGACGGAATTATCCCGTGGGTCTGAAGAAATATTGTCGTGTGTTGTAAAATATTTCTTCAACAACATGCTAACGAACACATTCATATTGTTATACATACAGATTGCTCTCCAGGACCAAACAGAAAAAAAAATGGCACTTCCATTAATGAAATTTGTTAAGGATCCTAATACAAGTACTGAAAAGATTGGAAATAAATGTATGGTTTCAGGTCATAGCAATCTGTCTAATGCTGCAGATTTTGCAATAATAGAGTCAAAGGCAAAGCAGCGAAAACACCTTTTTTGCCCCACAAGATTGTATAGCCATTGGAGCAACATTAAAAAAAAGAAAACAATTTGTCATTGTAAAAATGGAAAGAATGAGTTTAGGTCAACCAAACAGCTGCAAGAGAAAATAAACAGGAAAATACAATAAATGTCCATCAATCAAATTGGCTTAGAACCAGTTGGCTACAACTAAAGAAGAACTCACCATACATTTTGTATGTTAAAGAAACCCTCAATGGAGATATGCCATTCTCTCAGATCGACATTGCCAAATCAGGTTGTGGAGTAAAACCAAATATTTTAATGTCAAAAACGAAATAATGTATCCTCTACCAAGACCTGTATCTCTGAAAAAGAAACAGGACATGTTGGAACCTCTGAAATATATTCCACCTGTTCACCTCACATATTATCGTGCACTGCCATGTGTTCCGAATGCTAGTACATGATTGAATAGAAATGTTAGGGTTACAAAAGTGGTTGTTAATGGTGGTGATGATTATGGTGATGATGATGATGATGGGTACCAATTTTATTTGGAGTAAACTCCTTGTTTTAAAAACATGCAGTATAATCAAGAAATCTGTTACACGAAAGGAAATTATCTTAAGTCATGTGTTTTAAGTGTATACTTTCTCCGTGGACAAACAATGTAGGTCAATACGTATTTAAATTGATAGTGATAAAACTGTGAGATATGTAT
This sequence comes from Timema shepardi, assembly GCA_902151425.1. NCBI lineage: Eukaryota > Metazoa > Arthropoda > Insecta > Phasmatodea > Timematidae > Timema > Timema shepardi. Next base: position 85,860 of record CABFVX010000376.1, read on the forward strand.
TTATATCTTTAATTTTGTATGTAAATAGATATAATAAAGCATTATCAAACATATGTTGTTAGAAAAGATCAAGTATAAATGTAGTTTTTTTCCAATCTCGTATCTAGTAAATCACCCTCTAACTCAAAACTTACATATGCTTACTTACCCTACTTGACTTCTGAATCATTATAAACAGTGCATATATCAATAGCCTAGGTTCAAAGAATATCCCTGGCGAATTTTGTTTAAATTGCTCTACACATTTGGCAGTTATCTCTGAACTAATATTTGGAGAGACAAAGAGACAAAATACAAAGTGTTCAAATTAGAACAAGATTCGCTACATTTGGTCAGGTATGTTTTTTTTCTAGTTTCAAAATCATTAGCTCTACCGGTACTTAACACAATACATTCAAATCTGATGAATTCATCCCTATGTAGTGTAGGATTCAGTAAACTACCCACAAGATTATATATACACTAATAACCAAAAACATAGGGCCATTTATAATTTTCTTGTGGGAAAACCTTGGCTCTATAATATTGGTTTAAGCTTCTCGTAAATTTAATTGCTTATTAAGCTGTTAAAACCAAGCATCTGTGTAAAATTATATTTTGTATATCAACCAGTTTATTATTTATTAATTATTTAAGATTTTGAGACAAACCAAAAATTACTACATTCTTAAGTCTATCGACGCGATTTAAAAAAAAACTAAATTATATACAGTAATGTAGATTTTTTTTAAATTTATTGAATACATAGGGCTAGCATTTAATGCATAAATCAAACTCCTAAAAATTGTACATATCCTTTTAATCAGACATTTAACGAATTTATGAACTTTACAAAAAAACATTAAAATTTTACTGTGGGGTACAAGGTAAAAAGTCGGAAATTATTTTAAATACATTTCCCAGGAAAACTTATTTAAAACCACATGTATACCCAACCAATTATTTTAAATTAATTCAAACCAAAATGTAAAGTGCAATATCAAAGGAATCACGATTGTCTAATAGATGGTAGCACTAACTCCACTTGAGTTAAAATCGTACTTTCCCAGTTTTCCATATATACCGTTCAAATGGAAATGCAACGATCCCCCTAATTGAAACAATGGAACAGTGTTAATACAAATTAGCATTGTGACTTTATCTTTATTTGATTCTTGGGTGCTCTCTTTATAGGTCATCAGGTTCAAATTAGGCCTACCTTTGTGGTGATGGATGAGTTTAGAGAGGCCTTTATTTCGGTCGAAACTCGGCCTTGTTATAGTCTCTTTTATAAATACGACTATTAATTGGAATAGTGTTATATGTTTTTGTTAAAGGTAATATCTCTTAATAATTTATTACAATAGTTACAAACAATTACTTAATAGAAAACATTAATTTTCTTACTAACATTAAATATTTATGTAGATTCAAAGACTTAACTAGCATGACAAACCAATAAACCAAGGGTGATTGATTAAAATATTCAACAAACAAAATCAAAATGATTAACTGAACCATGGGTCGAACACATACTCACACACATATATACATACCCACTAAAGCACATACACTAACACACATACATGCACACATATACACAAGATAATCACGCCAATCCCTACCGGGGTAGGCAAGAAACAGTACATTCAGCTCTAAAAACAACTTTGTACTTAATCATCTTTCCTCAATAGCTTTCTCCACACTTCCCTATCCTTGCATACTCCCATCGCTTCAACAACATCTATAAACCGAGTAAGTAATACATGCTCTTTAATACTGAAAATTCTTTTTTCTCCTTTTCACACATTAATTTATAGTATTTAGTCATTTCTTACATAGCCTACACCCTCCTTTTTAACCACACACACTATCTTCATATATTTGCCTCATCAATTGATTCACACTATTCAAGCCACCTGTAGAGGTTTAGGACTGTATTCAACACACAGAGTGCCTATTCAAGCCACTTGTAGAGGTTTAGGACTGTATTCAACACACAGAGTACCTATTCAAGCCACTTGTAGAGGTTTAGGACTGTATTCAACACACAGAGTACCTATTCAAGCCACTTGTAGAGGTTTAGGACTGTATTCAACACACAGAGTACCTATTCAAGCCACTTGTAGAGGTTTAGGACTGTATTCAACACACAGAGTGCCTATTCAAGCCACTTGTAGAGGTTTAGGACTGTATCCAACACACAGAGTACCTATTAAAGGCACCTGTAGAGGTTTAGGACTGTATTCAACACACAAAGTACCTATTAAAGCCACCTGTAGAGGTTTAGGACTGTATTCAACACACAAAGTACCTATTAAAGCCACCTGTAGAGGCTTAGGACTGTATTCAACACACAAAGTACCTATTAAAGCCACCTGTACAGGTTTAGGACTGTATTCAACACACAGAGTACCTATTCAAGCCACCTGTAGAGACTTAGGACTGTATTCAACACACAAAGTACCTATTAAAGCCACCTGTAGAGGTTTAGGACTGTATCCAACACACAGAGTACCTATTAAAGCCACCTGTAGAGGTTTAGGACTGTATTCGACACACAGAGTGCCTATTAAAGCCACCTGTAGAGGTTTAGGACTGTATTCAACACACAGAGTACCTATTAAAGCCACCTGTAGAGGTTTAGGACTGTATTCAACACACAAAGTACCCATTAAAGCCACCTGTATAGGTTTAGGACTGTATTCAACACACAAAGTATCCATTAAAGCCACCTGTAGAGGTTTAGGACTGTATTCAACAGACAGAGTGCCTATTACAAGCCACCGGTCGAGCTCTAGGACTAATAAACTAACTGAATGGCCACCTGAGAAATCAATACAAATTCATCGTCAGATTCAAGCCCGCCAACATGATCAGCCAAACAGGTACAAATTCGGTGGCCGGTTCAAGAACACCTACCTCCTTATGAGCCCTAAAAGAAATGTGTTTTTGGTAGATAATATTCAATTTCCCTCCCCCTTATCTAAGTATGTGCGTATCTTTCACTCACTTTCTCTCCCTCCAGCTTTACCAATAATGAAATCTCAACCCTTCCAGCAACAAACTCAGTTTGTTAACATATTGAAAGGCTCGCCAATCTCACGGAGTTGATCGGGAGGTGAGACGAGAGGAGAAAGTCGGTTTCTGAAGAGGAGAGAGAGAAAGAGAGGAGAGTCGTTTTTGTTGGGGTGTTTTTTTATTTTAGAGAGAGAGAGAACCAGATGGAAAATGGGAAGAGGGTTAAAGGTAGGTAAACTCCAGACAAGCGGAAAATTGCTTCTTTTCCACACCTCAACCCAAGGGGTTGATCCGATACCCCAAGACATACGTGCTACTGTAAGGGTAGGAAGACATTCATAGACGTGCGATGGACTAGTTGGTACGTGTCGTCGACAATGTAGGGTTGAGGGTCCAGTGTCCGACTACCATAAAGCTCCACCAGTGAGTTATTTTATTAAGCCTTTATTATGAGTATTGCTTATCCACTAAGTGGACTGAATAATCAAGGGATTAGAAAGGAATGGGTGGTTGTTAAATATATTTGTTAGTGACGTGTAAGGTTAACATAATCAAATCATTTTGTTTCATGTTTGGTTAACGTTTGTAGGTAAATTACATTTATTACCGGATAATTATAGTTGCCAATTAGCCTAAAGTTCTATCATATTTATTTATTTTTACAAATTTTCCAATATGGACTCACACAGGAAACAATAATAGTGAAAGAATTAATAAATACTTAAAGAAAAAGAAGATGTATAATGTTTATTTTGGATTGTCATTTATAAGTAACAATATTGATTTTAATACTAAGCTTTAAAAATTTAAAGTAATTTTCCAATAACATCCATAATATTAGTAAAATTTATACACACATTTTTCTTGCAATCTTTAGATTGTCACTTATAAAGTATATTTAATTACTTTTTTCACTTAACAAGTATGAGTTTTTCATTGTTTGTATGTACATAAAGTAGATAAATCTAAATTATAAATTTTCTATGTTCAAAACTAGAATAAATATATCCTTTAAATAATCAAAAACGTAAAATTATATTAAACTTATTATACATTTTTTAAGTATAAAAGTTATTACAAAATAAAAAATTTTATTTGTTTTTTAATGAACATAAATTCATATAAGATTAAAATATGTATGTTTTATCTAAATTAGATTGAATTATATCGTAAGCTTACTATACAATTTGATAGGTATCTTTTTGTTTACAAAGTTAAGGAAAAAAACCAGCTATTATTTTCGTTTTCAGAATTGTTAATTTGGCTGTATGTTCTTTAGATACACATTATTACTATATTAGCATAACTTAGTAGAGCAAACTTAAAAGATAAATTAACAGTGACCACTACAGCCCTCAGAGGATGGTTATTTAGTCAGTACGATGAACTTATTTACATTTTATAAACTATATTTGAACAACCCTACAACCTCTATTAAACAAAAAGATTCTAACAGAAAGTCTAGATGATCAAATAATTTTCCTTTTGTGATCTAAAAGGTAACCAAAATTAACAATGGAGTTTACTAAAAATATACTATACTATATGGCCGACTATACCTAAGATGATCTCCTAGACCAAGACAATGGTATTCCTATGAACATACAGTTTATAGATAGGGATGAACTTATGGTGCATGACCCAGAGCTAATCTGGGGAAAAACTAGCGCGATAACAAGTCAGTCATGTCCCCTACTCCACCAGAGTATGCAATTTACAATAGGCCCTCTTTATAGTCCATAAGTAAGTTATACTAGTAGTTCTGTGAACAGTACACCTCGCTCCCTCCCTTCACTTTCTTATCGTTACTAAGGTCTGCGTCTTACTACCTTTTCAGGTTATAAACTTTTTATACTAATTACGTTTATGATTTATGAGGTTTATAAAGATTATATTTATAGTAAGTGTACACGCACTTGCATGGAGGGAGATTGTAAAAACAGTATTGTAAAACAACCCTTAGTGCTCCTGACATAGATTAAAGCCTCGATCTACCTGTTATTGTCAATATTGTCTATTGCAAGAGCCTTAGACTATGTGGCCACCATTATTACAGTCTCAAGATTTATCTTTGTAATTCAAGTTGAAATATCTCCTATAATTTCTCCTAGGATTTAAAGATGTTCTTTTAACTTATTTAGTAAGTTAGATACTAACCTAATTAACAATAATTATATTCAATAAATGTTTACATTATAATCATATATAACCATAATTGATCATGCAGTCTAATATGCAACTCTAGCTAAATGTGTCAAAACTATTAGTAATATGCCTTAGGTTCCTTGATTGATTACATAAAACTTTACATTATCATAACGTAGATGAGCTACTAAACAAAAAAACCTGTTGAGCACCTTTAATATTAAAACAAATAACAGGATTTTAATTTGATCTCAAATTAAAACAGGACCTCACGAGGTTTATTTGATAAGAATTAGAGTATTTACACAGAAATATACAAAAACTTTTAGCTATATGTCATATTATATAATATATATATTATTTAACTATAGAATAATACATATATCACGTAATGAATATATGTTTGTGCCCTCTCCTCAAGGAATAGGCAACCTGCCTCAAAAGTTCTAAGCTTTTGAGATCAAAAGCAAAGTAGTCATGGACCAATACAAAGCTTGTCGTTAACACTTAAAAAAAAAACATGACCACTGTTCTTTTTGAAATCTTCGTTTTGGACTTGAATAGATAGTTGAAGTGACTTTAAGTCTGTTAGAACTGAAAACGGTCTCGCCAACTCTTATAACTCAAATAAACAAAACAAACAAAAAAATAAATATTATTGAATCAACGTACGTTTAGTAAATGGGGAAGTTTGATAACATCGCGATAATTGGTTTGTTCTGAAAGGAATACGTTAGAAAACGTATATAGATCTCTAAGCACACTTTATTCAGGTTTGGTGATTTTAAGATTTTTCCCCAAACAATTTTCAAACAGTTTCGTGACTCGACTATTAAAGTTGAGTCATACTTTGAATTCAACTCGTTTGAGCACTTTTTACAAAGTCAAACTTTTTCATTAGAACATGTCAGAAAGGCAAATGTTAACTCTATTATTAGATGTGACAAGAATACTTTCGTTTTGTTTTAGACAAAAAATAATTTAATTCACCCAGATAGACATAATTATGTACACTAAATTACAATTTTTTATTTCATTTGGATATAAAATATATTTTTAATTATTGTTTATATAAGATAAGCTTGAAGATTTTCGAATTGAAACAATAAAAAATCTATGTATATTTAAAAATTATCGTGATTGGGTATAGATACATGCAAAATGTAGTCTTGTATAAAAAAATAGCATTTTAACAAAGTAAATCAATACCTATTTATTTCTTATGTTATGTATATAATGTATAATATATACATATATATGTAATAATACAGGAAATAATCCATTGAGTTTTGTCTTATAGCATCTATTTTTACCACTAGATTTTACACTTATTTCATGTTATCAATTAAATTTTCGACATAGGATTTATCAGAGTAGCCAAGTGGTAGGAATTTTCTGCACTAATATTGGTTTTTATTTAGATTCTCATGTCATTATATAGCCTATATCGTAGTAGTGGAGTAGCAGAAGAGGCCTCATTATTAATTAATTACAGAAATAATAATCAATGAATATAGGATATCTCGTAAATACATATTTAATTAAAAATATAATTGGTACAATTATTCTACAAAATGTTTAGTGAGTAGAGCGTTAAAATCTTGATACCTAATTTGTTGGTAACTCTGAATCAAAAAGATTTTTTTTCATATGACATAGATATTAGTATAATGTAGCATTATAGAATTACAGATTTGAAACAAAAATTTTCAGTATCAATGGTATTCGTTTGGAAGCTAGACTATGAAGATAAAACCAGTTTCAAGAAGAAAAAGAAACACAAAAACCCACTGATGGTCACGCTGTCTCAGGCATAAGAATAGCAATTGAATAGATAAATAGCAACAGTGAGCTATAAATTAAACCCTAAGCCAATTCAAGTGAAGCCACTTTTCCGCAAAAGACTTACAAATTTGATTTTCCCATTCTCTCTTATTACTAATGTAGAATCATTTATAGCCTACCCAACCCTAAACATTATATTAAACTGTAGATAAGTTAATTATAAATATATACACGTAATGTAATTAAATTGTAAAATCATATATTCGTAAGTACTAACTCAACACTACATTTCAAAAGATTATTCTCTTCGACCAATTTTTGGCACGTTGCAGCTATATGGCTTACTGTATTTCCCAATAAAATTTGAAAATATATATATTTACTAAATTCAAATTTTATTTGATTTATCTGAGGTATTTATCATGCATTTTTTTGAAGTGATTGATTATATAATCACATGAATTAATAAACTAACAAATCTAAAACAGACACGAAATTTCCCTGACTTTAATTTATCGTAATGAAAATAAGAAGCCCCTATTTCATCAATTATATTTGCGTGTACAAAAGTCTCTTCAGGACATAAGGAATAAAAACTATCACATGAGAGAAGCACAAGGAAAGTTATGGAACGAATTTTCTGAGGAAATGAACGCTGATGGTAGCCCACAAACATTAAATAATTGAGTAGACAAAGGAATATTTATAGTCATATCGATAATTATTTATTTAACCACGGAATATTACAACTTTTTGTAGTTACATCATTACTACAGCCAAAATATGTAATCCATTCCACATGGACACATTATAAATTTCCATTACTATGGATCAAAGGAAACTCCATGGTAATGTATCACCTGAAAAAGGTGCAAGCAAAAACGACTCGGGATCTGTCGATTCTGAATCAGGGAATGAAATGCACTTATTATTGGAGACACCTAACATTTCTTGCATTCAAGAATCAGTCCCACATGAAATCATCTAGCAGTCACCCACATCGAATATACCTAGAAGTAGAGAAACTCCGCAACGAGAGACACCTAATATCTATGAGTATAAAATGTATGAAAACAATCTGTTGATGACACAATTCCTCGAAATAGAGAAGGCTGAGCTAAAAATCTTAGCCAAAAGGGATAAAGTGAAGTAAGATAGTGGGTACTAGTTTTAAATCATTAGACTCCTGCCTTAACTAAAGAGCGTGCCAAACCAAACGAAATCTATTAGCTAGGAATAAACTGCAGCAAGTCCTTATTGAGGAAGAATCGCCATTAAGGATGCCGTATTCACAGTGAAGAGTTCCGATAGTATAAGCTTCTCAAGGACCTACAAGTATATCGTCAAACTATTTAACTGTAGGATCAACATCCACACCACTACCATCTCCAGAATCCCTCACCAACAGCGAAACCTCTTCACATTTAAATACTAAATTGCAAAATCAACCACTACAGAAGTATTTTACACATTTTAATCATTTTACAACGTAATTCTTGTGTTCTTATGAATAAAATTAAGTTTATCATTGCAATTATTGTATAACTTAACTTAAGAGAAACACTGAGACTTTGTTCTGGAGGGAAGATTTCACTAAAATTTAGAAATGTTAGTATTGCTTGGCTAATGGCACTTAAAATATAATAAAAAATATCTTGATTCATTCAATAGTAATCGGAAAACTTTTTTGGCCTTATTTTAAATCATCAAATAAATTATTGAATTTTCCCAAGATATGAATAGTCCAAAAATGTCTTCTATTTCGATTAAATCACCTTCTATCTAAATACATATCTTTCAAAATAATTATGTTTTCAATTTCCCGATTGTTTCCATAAATGAGATCATGGGTGACTAATTCGCATCTGATATATTCGTTTCCAGTAGACAAAATACAGATGCGAAATCCAAAGAATTTGTTTCTTTATATTTCTAACAAAATAATGCATTTAAAAAAACGCATCTATTGGACGATGAGCCTTATTCTCTAATTACTGGTAACAGCATTAAAGCCTAGTAAAAAAAACCTTAAAATTATTCTGTAGTACATGTCCTTTCATTACATATGTTACTGATTTTTTTTATAATATTAAACTGAAATTTACTGTACACAATAATCAATTATTAATATTCCTTTTTATGGTTTCTATAATAATAGATTTATTTTTATGAAAGTATATCACTATTATGTTTCACTATCATGTGTGATTTTAGATCTGGACGGTTACACATCAGCACGGATTCCAATTAATTAACTAAAAATGTAGGTTGTATGAATGTATGTTCTGCTTTACTGTGGATTTACGAATTTTTTTATAAGCGAATCAAGAGCAGAAACTTAATTACATGATGAGCTCCAAATTACCAGGAATTTCATATTCATTGATGTTGCGATTTTTAATTACATTTTCTGTGCGATAGCATACGCTTTTGGAGATCAAATCAACGACTATATATGTGCTAATACAACTAAACAATCTGACGCCATAATTGCACATGCGTCTAAGGAAATAGATACTATCATACAGCTGCATCCACTGTTGTGAAGTGATTTGTAATATCTCGTTAAATGAAGAGTGTATGTGTCGTTCTTATTCGGTTTAAATATGGTTCAGGACACAATACAATATTTTAAAGACATAAATGATTGGTTTTTGAATCTTGTGTGTTATTCTTAGTGGATCAATTTCAGTATTCGGCTATTATAATTGAGGTTTTTTAAGTTAGCAGTAAATAAAATCAAAGAGCTAGCGGCCTGTGAACACACAACTAATAGTAAGAAGTACTCGCTAGCGAGTAATTTACCATCTGCTAGTGAAAGTCATCATGCCTACCTTTACCAGCTGCTAGTCAAAGTAATCATGTTTACCTTTAGCAGCTGCTAGTGAAAGTCATCATTTTTACCTTTACTGGCGTTAATCGAGGTCACGTGACTAACTCGTCCCTAGCATTTAGCTATATCATCGCTTAGGAGAACTTTATTATTACTATTGAGTGACAACGTTTTTAATTTTCTCGTTTTTTGTGGGGTCAAACTACCCTCAAATATAAGACAAGTTTATCAAAGCTGGTTAGTCAAAGTTGGCAGTAGCTCTTTCTTACACCAGCACACCACCTTCCGACATAAGTGAGAGCGAGGTCATATGGCAACAGGTTGAATGAGAGAGAGAGAGGAGGTAAAGTTTCTCTACATAAGACCTTCAGTTCCCTTAGCAATGATATTAGGCGAAGCCCCATGTGAACCTCACAAAATAGCGCTAGTGCCACAGTTGAAATTGAAGGCATGCGTCTCAATACACCTCGCCTTACACCCGAAGACGACATTTTAACACAACAAACAGCCAGCAAATACTGGACTTGCCGCTAGTTTAAATAACCTCGTGTGACAAGGATACTAGCTCCTAGTAGGTTGTTCTTTTTGTGTGTAAAAAGTAGCTTATACCGGTGGCTAGCAGGCTTAGTCCGTGTGACCGAAGCTTTAATAAGATTTTGCTCAATTTCCGGCGAACGTGTGAATAGAGATTTATGGAAACATTACATTGTCACTCAGTCATGGTGTTGCTGGAAACTGGGGTGTTGATTTCCACAACACAGACAAGTAGTCCGAGTGCAATAATCAATCCCTCCTCTTTTACGAAGGATATGGATTAACACCCCCCACTCCCCGCCATCCAACAGTCTTTCACGCCTCAGCTGTAAGGAAGTCCACTGAAATAGAAGTCGCATCGTACAGGAAATTACCAAATTAAATGAGAACCAAATTCTTTAAAGCATGAAAGGCCAGACTCATTTAGGTTGTTAAAGAATCATAGTCTCCTATAGAATTACGGGATTTTTTTTCGATTAGGAGATTAAATAAGACCCACTTTAGTGGCCGAATGGTCTACGTCGTCCCTTTTCACTGGCCTACAGATGGTAAGAATATCGGGGTTTTAATAACAGTCGGGTCTATTGTAGGTTAATTTTCCTAAATGTTTTCCCACCCTCCTTCCACGCTAATGTAGGTATTTTAGCTCTGAAATGCTTCCTTCCCCTTCCTCATTAGAGTAATTATCATATGTGCATGTAGCCTGAATAGATAAATAAGATGCGTCAGTTAAAAAAAGTATTTTTAAATTTGGTTTCCAAAACAAATTAAACTATTCTTGAAATCAAATAGTTGCAATCGTGAGGCAGTGGACAAAGGTTCTAGTTTCACCTGTTGTCTTTAAAGTGATAGGAAGGTCGGGTTTAGAATAACGGTACTGTGTACTGAGCTATTTTTTTTATTTCTTAAAGATCTTTCCCACTTTTACTCTAAGAAATTTAGGATACATTTACTCTTATAAATTGCTTATTATTAATTGTCTCATAGGTGACCTGCTGGTCTAGGGGTAAGGTGTCAGACTTCTGTGCTGGCGGCCGGGGTTCAATCCTCGGTCCCGGCACAAATTTATCTGATTACCAAACCCTTCCTTCACCTCTGACAAGATATCTTGTGAATGCGAGGTATGCCAGGTCTCCACCATGGTTCGGATTCCACGTTAAACTGTAGGTCCTCCATTTCATCTCACAATCACCCTACCACTACACATTAGCGTAAGTGCGTATAACCCGAAAGGGTAGTAAGACGCGGTGCTAATAATAATAATAATTGTCTCATAAGGGTAAAGATACATCAAACGTCCTTGAATGATAGTAAGACGTAAAACACGTTACCAACCTCACAATTCTCCTCAATATCTATAGTTGAATACACAATTCTTCTAAACATCTGTAGTTGAATATACCATTTAGACTCCTTATCATAACTTTTATTTCTCATACATAGTGGTTGAGTGAGGAAATAATCTCTCCCAGACGTGACAAAACCTGACCCGATATTGCTTACCTTCGCTGAAAATGTCTCAAGTCACAGGGTCAATACTAACTTTAAGAAAGTTGACAGATATCATTAAAGTTAAGAACGGACGTAGAAAGTAGCTCAATTCTTTCGCGAGTGATTTTTCCTCTACTGTGGTGATAGCTAAAAAAAAATATAAAAAAATTGGATGACGTTTTGAAACGTACCAGGAAAATCTAAGAACAAGCAAGTGACCAGATGTAACACAAAAAACTTGACAGAAGGTCCAGTCGATATGAGTAATAAGAAGTGTAAGAAAAACTAAGGGACCTACAAGTCATTAATTATACGAGAAAAATAGTTATAAATTATAGAGTATATTAAGATGGATTAAATATCTAAAATATATTTGTTAATCATGGTTGTAGCTTCAACTAAATATCTTCTTTAAATTTAAAAATGATACCTTGATAAGGGGATTTAACCCTGGACCTTTAGCTTAGAACACCAATGCTATAACCACTGTCACATCCCGGATTCATCCTTAACACATTCGTACAGTAAGTTGTCCTTGTACTATTGGCAAAATAAAGCACTCCCATCCAAGTGTACGCTGGCCGCGTTATCTGATGGTAGCTCGTGTTCGTAAGGTGGGACGCGAGACACTTTTTTTTTGTTGATAAAATAAATAATATATTGCTACATTACAATTATAGTAGTTTTTTTCACATGGGGATACCAACAGTTGTTGAATATCTATCATCAGCATGCAGGCATTAAATGAGAAACATTTTTTTTAAAGCTAAGAAATAAAGTCATTAAATCCCAGAATGTCTTGACACATATTCAAGAAATATTGAGGTCACCATGTGAAGAAAATTAAATTTTATATTTGTGTTCGAGCAATATTTTATTTATTTTAACAAAAAAATATATTTTACTATATAAACAGCAAAAACCATGGCTTTTTATCGTATCTTCTTCCATTCCACCTCAATTGATCATAAATGTAGTTTAAGATTTCCGCACGTCCATCTTAGACTCTGCCTTAAAATATGAGTCGAGAATGAATGACACTGTATATGAGAATAATACTGGATAGCTCTGTGATTAGGACATTGGCTAAAATAGCCCATTCCATACGAGTTTAGGTAGCTGACGTCCAATATTTATTGCAGCACCACAGTTGAGACTTACTCATTCTTACTATAAGACAGGTTCTTATTCTAAGATAGCTTGAAGAAAAACCCAAAATACCTATCTACTGAACAATATCATGTGTGACCCGCTTCAGTGGCCACGTGGTTTAACGCGCAAATCTTGTGTTTGACTTAACTACTGGAGATGGGCAGATCGAGGTTTGATGCATGTCGGGTGCACAAAGGGTGGCTATTACTAAATGTTTTTCCACTCTTCTTACACGCAAATGCAGGTGCAATTCATCTCAATTAAACCTTCTTGATATCTCAGACCATTAGAGTAATTGGTTCATAGGCGTATAATCCCAACGAGTAGTAAAATTTGGTGCTAGAATATCATGCGACTAGTTGGAATTAGCTGGCGGTCTAGGGGTAAGGTGTGAGACTTCTATGCTGGTGGCCAGGGTTCAATTCTCGGTCCAAGGAAAGATTTATCTGATTACCAAACCCTTCCTTCCCCTCTGACAAGACATCTTGTGAATGTGGGAGTGCCAGGCCTCCACCGTGGTTCGGATTCCAGGTTAAACTGTAGGTCCTTCATTTCATCTCACAATCACCCTACCGTTACACAATAGCGTAAGTGCGTATAACGCGAACGGGTAGTAAGACGCTGTGCTAATAATAATAATTATAGTTGGAATTGTTTGGCTCTTTTTTTTCTTTTCTTTTTTGCAGTGCGTCTTACTATTCGTTCGGGTGATACGTATGATATTTACTAATTATTACGATGGTGTGTTAGAGATTAGGAGGGGTTTTTCTGAGGTAGTGTACTAACATTTGCGCCGAAGAAGGGTGGAAAACCATTCGGGAAAAACCCCTTTCATCTCACCCAACCGAGATTCTTACCCCGATCTTTCCGTAATTTGAAGTCTAGTCTATTGCGAGAGTGACTCCTTATACCATGCAACCAACGAAGTGGATTAGTATGTTTTACTTATAACCCCTTCTTTGAGGTATCATGGAAGAGCAAGGCTATTGCACTGGGACTACCCGAGGCTCAGTGGAGGAACACGACCTTCCCGATTGCGTACAGAGGTGAGAAAAATGAAATCTGCCCCAAATAAATGAAACAACTTTTTATATTTATATTAAACAGCGTTGTGCTAAATTTAGGAAGGTGAGGTTTAAAAATTAAACAGGCTTATTATTCTTTCAACAAACGAATGTTGGTGCAGGTTTTATCTTCACTTAATGTTCTTTTCCTTGTAAATCTATTAACGAATTTGGGGAAAACTTAAACAGACATCATGTGACAACCTCATAGTTTAATTCAATTGCGTCCAAACCACCTCAACTACTCATAAAATTAAGGTAGACGCCACCTGTTCAGTTTATAAACTTTCGTTAACTAGGAGAATTTAGACACAAGCTTTCACCAAGGCATATTACATTGTATCCAAACAAAAGTAAATTTTTTTACTAAATTACTTCAAAAGCATCCAGTTACCAAAATAATCTTAATATCCCTTTCCACCAAAGCCATCTTTAATCAACATAGGTTAAGGCAGGGGGTTGGCAACATGTCAGTTACAATAAACTGGTTAATATCACAGTCATTTTTGTTCGATTGCTTAAGAGAACTACATCTTTATTAAAAGTGAATCTTTGAGTTTTTTAAACTCGCAAATATATCAAGTACTTTCAGATAACACTTGGGTGTAAATTAAAATTACTTCCAAAGGTCATTATTGGTAACGTTTTAAGAAAAATAAATACTTTAATTTTATTTAAATTATACATTTTTCTCGAAAGGAAGTATTTGAGAAAATATTGAATAAATATGAAATAAAAACAAAAAGTGTATCAGATAAACTGGTGGGTGATCTCGGAATGTTTGTATGTTTCTAAGCCGTTTCGGGGCCCAAAAAGGTTTCAGACCTCTGGGTCAAAGCGAGATGTGTTCCAACCCAGGACCCACAACCTATTTTCTTTTGGCTCAGCAAACTAAACAGATATCAAAATAAATAAAAAATATGAGTAGCTGCGATAGTCATATAAAAAGAAATCAGGCCTTATCATTTCAATAACTATATTGGTATATTTATAATACTACTACGTTGTATTTGCACACTGCTTATAAATTAAAAAATAATTAAATTAAATGCTATTCTTGTTTATTACTATCATTAATACTTTTTAATTGTATTTGCTACACCATGAAGATTTACCATAATATATGATTTAAACATCATGGTCTAAGCCATCAACAAAACTATTACTTATTTATAAGTTTTGCCATACTTACATACGTATAGCAGTTTCTCAGTAAGTATAGGCTTTCCTCAAAGTATAAAAGTTATGACAGTCATTTTGTATTCTTTAAATTTAAAAATAATACCTGAATACGGGAATCGAAACCGGGACCTTTGGCTTAGTCTGCCAATGCTCTAATCACTGACTCACCAAGGTGTCGCTTTCAAATTTAAAGAATATGATATTTAGATGCGGCTATAAACACAAATCAAACATATTAGCTTAGATGTTGAAAACAAGTCATTTTGTGTTTATCACTGGGTTAGCATCTCTTATGTTGATATAAAATAATAAATGTAAATTTATATATTATTAGTTACAAACTTTTTCAGTTTAAATAAAAGGATGTCTTAATAGGAGAACTATAAGGGTGGCCCAAGACGTAATTCAGAGGACATTTTAGTATCACCATATGGGAGCTCGGAGCCAGGGGTGGCTGCCCGAGGCACTATAACTCAAAACCTAACAAAGCACCATGTTAACCTAACGTGTCTTGAGCGTTATAGGAGAATAATCTACAAAACTAACAACTTCTAACCTAATGTGACCTGGTAATGATAATATTAAAACAATCTTTAAACCTAACAACTCCTAACCTGATGAGAGTTGGAGGGAATATTGGAGTTCCTAAGCATGGCAATAGTTCACTTTTCGATAATAACATGAAATTTGACATATCGTTATAGTTATTTGTGGTGAATAAGTAAGGATATAGTGCCACTCTTCAAAAGTTGTTTTACATCCCCAATTTTGAAAAAGGTATACACTAATACTGGTGTTATAACGATCACGTAATCTGTTCATTAATTTAAAGTGTTTAGTAATTTAAAAAATCAAAGAGAAGAACAAACATGTTATTATGATTTTCTTTGTAATCCCAAAAATTTTCGTACAATCTCACATTAAAATGTTTGTAGTATGATTACAATTTGTGGAGTTTCCCTTCAGATTATTTTCCCATCACACCCAGATTACCTTAGGTTTGGAGATTATTTTCGTATTTTCCTACTTTCTCCCGGAATCACACAAAGACGACCAAACTCAATCCCGCGCGGGTGCAACAATTACATCTTTCCACCCCTGTCCGGGGGTCACCGAGGAGGGGGGGGAGGGTTGAATCAGATACCATGTTAAGGGAATATTTTCAAAAAGGTTGTGTATTTATCTGGACAGAAACAGAGATATTGGATATATTTAAACAAGGCTGGTAAACATTTAGTAGAGTTTGGATGCCAAAATGGTGTAATCCGAGGTTATAAAATACCCTAGGAGAGGCATATGCTGGCTGTTCCTGTGGCTCCTAAGATGGGCAGACACTCCAATAGTAATCTCTAAAAATATAGTGCCATGTGATATCACAACTCTTATTTTTGTTTATTTTACTAGGGATACTTACAGCCTTATAGACCTGTGACTTATTTTTAAGTATATTTTATCGTAGCATTAATAGAGAGACTAACTATTAATTAAACACAACGCAATAAATATAAACAAACCAAATCCAATTTTATTTGCCTTTATTTTCAGTAAGGTAACCCAAATAATGGTAATAATAGGTGACGGTCGCACAACGAGGTTACTAAATAAAAACTACTTATGCAAATTGAGTGTTGCAAAGTTACTATAAATAGTGTTTTTTTGTATTTGTTAGCCCTAAAATATATTTGTATCCATCCTTTAATAGGTGATGTATATTTACATTATTTGTTAAAAAGATTTGCAAGGATGCGGATGTATACATATTCTTAGTAGTCTTTTAACCGTTACTAGAAGACAAATATTGCATAAACACACTACCTTGCTATTGCAAACTTTACTAGATCTAATTTTATTTATATATAAATATCAAATAATTTATTCTGTGGATCTCTGTTTTTATCGGTAGAACTCATGCTAATAGCTAGTTGTAGTATAATCTTTTCTTATGTCAAGGAAAGAAATTTTTTCCTCTAAAAGTCTACCTTGGTATTCCTACTACACTAAAAAAAATTCCCTCGAGATTTTGTAAGCCCACACAGGTGGTTGTGGTCACTATAGAATCCACCTCATCTAATCTAATTTATCAGTGAGTAGGTTGGGGAATGAATCCAAGATTAGTTTACTGACGATGTTTTTACCAAGCTCCTAATACTCAAATTCGAGTACATCTACTCTCAAATATACCTTTCTAATTACCGAGATCACGATCAACTTAACGTTCACCTAACTTTCATTTAACGTTATGTAACGGGTCTCCTTGTGTTTTCAAATGAAAGCCATCACGATATGCAGTTAAATTAACGTTCACTTAACTTAAACAGAGTTCCAGGGAACGTTAAATGGAGGGTAACACATGTTCCAACCAGCCAATCATATCGTGAGCAACACAAACACGGATATGTAATAGACCTTCTTCATTTATTCGTTTAGTGACGTCAACATGAATATTTATAACTGCCTTTGTTTGTTCATGGTATGAAAAACTAATTCTTTGGTTCATTTCCCCTCCTCCCCCCTGCGTTTCGCGAAATATAAGACGTCACAGCCTCTTGTTATATTTGTTTCCGTACACCCAGTAAAGCTTCTATGGCAAATATTTTATCCTAATCAGCACTAAAGGAATGGGTTTAATTTTAGTTAAAATTTTGTTTTCAAACAGTCTAAATTCATCGTTTATACTTTCCTCGCTTTGTTACGTTAAGTTGTGTGTATCCTGATCACACATGGATTTCTTAACATTAAGTGAACATTATTTAAACGCTAGGTTGATCGTAATCCTCGAACTATCTCCACCCCAATAGCGGAAATGTGCGGATAACCCTGACGGGTAGTAATACGCGATGTACGCAAACCCCAACACAGAAAGATTCTACAGCTAAACCGAGTATATATAAATAAATATATTTACCCATATGGTAAATTAACACTCATATGATATCACTGATATAATTATTTGTAACTTCAGCTACATCATGTGAATACGGGACCTTAGTTAAACCTATTTTTTTAGATATTTATATGATGACGTAACTATATGGAGAACAATGATGGGCTAGGTATCACTAGATCCTCTAACAGTGCTCTCAAACCAGTATCATTGTATTATGTGCACACGATCCATGAAACATGAAATATATTAATCATTTAAAACAATGTGACTCATGTTGTCATACGATATAACATTGTCTTTATGAAGGGAGATTTTAATGTAAATATGTGTCAGTGTCATGGGTCCAGTTGCGGCATTCCAACATAACAAAAACAAATATATTCGCCCTATGTTTTTATAAATATGCAATTTGTTATTTTTTAAATTAATATATTCATACGAATGTTTAGAAAGTTCTACCGCGTTTTCAACTCGAATAATACACCCGAATCATATAAGCAATACTGAAAATTCATTTGATGTGGATTTACGTTTCTAGTTACAAGTTGTTGAACACAGAAAAGTGATCCATATTTTTAAGTGAAAATAATATTGTGTTCTTGTCATAAAATTAATTGTATAGTTTTGTCAATTTTAAAATTAATAATGTTGTGTGTGGTTTATCTTGACGTAAATATAATATGTCATATATATATATATATATGGAATAATATAATCTATATTTGGAATAATATAATATAATATACCCCTATATATAATTTGCCCCATACTAACGTGTTTTGGGTATCTTAATATCTGGAAGAATGTTAAGAGATTTTAACCATTTGTTTATGTACACACTCGTCAAGGCTATCAAAACATTTACCTACAGTTACACGTCAAAGATTAAAAAAGGTAATACTTTTAGAGGAAATGTTCCCATGATTGCATGTAGGGAGAGAGTGAAACAAATAAGAAAAGCACGCTACCCCTCGTGCAATCAGTTCAGATTTGAACCCGAGCCTCTCCACCACCTTTAAAACAAATAAGAGGAGATTCCCTCAAACAAACCCTCGTGACCTCCAATGCGGGCATAATATTTGTTATAACAAAGTTTTTTTTAACATAAATAGCATTTTTCTTGGGGCCTTAAATATAGTAGATACAATTGAACTAAAATAAACGATAATAGATTAAATTTGAAAGAGGATATAGAAATAATAAAATTAGGAAAATTATCAATGCACCAGGTACAGATTCAAACTATGACCTTCCAAATAAAGGCTACGATGCATACTAAAAGGTTAAGGACAACTTTCCACAAGAATAGTCTAATTTTTACATATATTGTATTGAATATTATTAAAAATCTATTTTAAAAACTGATAACTTATTGTACATCAGTGTAAAATATTGAAATGCTTATAAAACGATGTTGAAATAATTTATTTCAGTCATTGATGAAATAAAACATATTTCAGTCATTGATGAAATAAAACATATTTCAGTCATTGACGAAATAAAACAAACAGTACAAATTATTTTTCTCTTATTTTTTTGTTTTACTCTCTCATAGAGAAAGCATTGTATTCGAAAACATTTTTGATCTTGAGTTCGTGATGTTTTGTCTTTTTATATAACGTGGTCCTAATCAAGAAATTGGGTCTTAAAATACATTCTGTCCATTCGTCCATCCTTCGGGATTAAGCCAAAGGGCTTTGACATATTCAGTCAAAACTTGATATTTGGATGTTGTATCTTCATATCTTGAGGTGAAATAATGATTTTAGCTCAAGCTCTAAAATATTATATTTTGTTATTGTGTTAATTTTTAAATTTCTTATTTTTCTCAGTGATATAAGATTTAATAAAATATGCATGTATGAGGAGGGAATGGGATATAAAATTTAAACATTAAATTTGTTCTTAAGAGTAGAATTAATTTAATGGTGGTTTACAAAATTATCTTTGAAAATATAAAATAGAAATGGTATGAAAATGACTTAGATGAGTTCATTTAAAAATAATACTTGTAAGGTGTTTGTTTTGATATAAAAAATTAAGTTATTCTAAAAGGTCAATTTTAGAAAATTTGATTATCTTTTTAAAGCAGTTAAATAATATTTTGTCAGAATTTATATTTCAAGAGAGTTTAATAACGACTCACAAATAGTGAAGTTTTTTTGATTAGGAAAACCTTTTTCAGATGTCTTTATTGAAACTCTGTATTTGACTAGAAATAATTTTATGATAAGCTATATGAAAAATCATATATAATTGTTTCGTAGCATTTAGTAAAAAAAATCTTAAATGTAGTTAAATTATAAACAAACAATAGTATTAGTTATTTTATTATTATACCAGTAGACCCGTGTGAAACTTTCACACATTTAACCTTCCCCGTGATTCCCCCGCCCCCTCAAAAAAATATGTATTCTTTTGATGCGTTGTTGAAATTAAATATTCAACGAAGTGTTTAAACAAACAATTTGTTTTAACGTAAACTAAGTATGCTCTGCAAGAAGTCGATAAAAAATCCTATCTACTGATATCTTACTCATCGCTGTAGGTTTTATATTATTTGAGAAAAAGGGATGCTAACAACAGAAATAATATATACGATTATAATAGTAATAATATTAGCACCGCGTCTTACAACCCGTTCGGGTTATACGCTTTAATTACTAATTACTAATTACGCTAATGGATTAGGAATTGGGAAGGTTGAATAAGAGGAAATGAACCCGCATTTGCGTGGAGGTTGAGTGGAAAACCATTTAGGAAAAAACACCCCAGCTCACCCGACAGAGATTCGAACCTCGATCTCCTCGTCCTCAGCAGTCGAGCAGTTCAACACGACTAGCGTGT
Source organism: Timema shepardi (assembly GCA_902151425.1). Lineage (NCBI taxonomy): Eukaryota > Metazoa > Arthropoda > Insecta > Phasmatodea > Timematidae > Timema > Timema shepardi. The sequence continues at coordinate 106,780 of CABFVX010000376.1, forward strand.
TAGCCAACTACGCCACCGAGGCGGGTTATATGATTATAAATAACACATTTTTAAGAATGTAAAAATATCAAGCAGGCTCATATACGAGCAATAAAGGCATTAAGACCACTCGGCCAATGCTACAAGTGGGTAATTGTAAAATTATCAGACTTCTCTAACACACATTGATGGGTGATCATAGCTATTTTATTATAAAGGTATCTGATATGTCTAAGAACATCTACAGTCAAACAACTCCTTAATATGTAACCATGTATGTTTTAGTTTTAAAAAATTAAGTAATTACTTTGATACACGCATGACAGTTCAATAGCAACAGGCTTTTTAAGATACCGATTTTTACTTTCTCATGAGGCCTCGGGTATAGAAATTATTGTGATCGTCAGTAGTAGCACTATTAAAGACAAGAAACTGATACCTGAAATATATATTTTTTATAAAACCAAGAGTTACTGAACTGTTATGAAATAAATAAAATTAAATGTATTTCTAGGAAATTGGTAATTTATTGTTATGCTATATGGTGAAAAAATATGTTAGTTTTTTTTCTTAATATTAGTTATTTTATAGGTATCTCTTATATATAATTGATAAGCCTGTTTTCGTTCATATAGGTCACGAGTAAATAACATATTTTGTCAAACGACCACTCATTTTTGGGGTTAGTGGTCCGGGGTGTCACAAAAAAAAATATTTTGCAACTAAAACCCAATTTTCACTGTGAATTTAAGCTTTTTATTCTTCGTTTACCTCACTATGGAAATCCCGGTTTGTGCATGGTTGTATACCCGTGGAAAAATAGTTATCCTTTGTTAAAAAATTATATATATATATTGACTCAACAACCCAATGATCGTTGGTTTTAATATTAAATTTTGTTTGCATCAATACTTTTACTTATTTACTATGAAATACGTAAATCTGGTCACTTGGACGCTATAATCGTTGGTTATAGCACATCTTTTACATACACTCTACATACATTCTTTGATGGAAGGAATTAATTACCTAGACTGGGGAAACATTTTTTATTATTGGAATATTATCATTAATTCATCATAAATATATACTATAATCAAATTTAATGCTAAATAGTTAATTTCATGGACATATTTCTCTACGTTTTGCTTCTCTCATGAATTATAAACGAAAATTGATACAATTATCAAACATTTATAATATAACCTAAAATGTGTTTAGATAACCATTTTAATTTTAAGTATAGGTTTAGGTGTTTATATTTACAAATAATATTTCAATACAGATACATTCACTTATGTTTTCATGTTATTACTTAAAATTGAGTGGATAATATTTCAAAATAATGTTTTGGGTAACATACATTTAAACATCCAAACAATTATCCTCTCTCCAAGACTCTTTAACTCTTTCTCTCTTACACGCGCACGCACACACACACAATCGTTCCTTCTTCCACTCTCACATTCTCTCTTTCACACACACACACTCATTTTCTTAATTCCTCATTCTATTTATACTTTAGTTATAATTTGATAATCCCATTTCCAGTAAATTAAATGAATAGAAAGTGGGGACAAACGAACAAACAAACACTCATTTTAAAGATGAGGGGTCCAGGAATTCGAAAAAAATAATAACCTAAAATTAAAGCCCCAATTTTACTAGCGAGTTCCCCATCTTTTTCTTCTGTGGGGACAGTGACTCTTCATTACAGTCATTATTTTTTTATATTATTATGGAAACATTGACTTTTGTACAGTTGGATATTGGTAAATAAAATATTACACTTTGATTAAAATAAAGGTAGTTCTCATTGTGGCGTGAAGCGGGAAAATATAAATTTTGATTCAAACAAACTAAATATATAAACATTTAACAAATAATAATGAGTAAACATTTAACTAGAAGATCAAGTGAAGGCTTATTATCTAGATATTTTCCCAATAAATGTTTAGAATGCATTTTAGTTCAATAATCTTTAACAATCCACTAGTTGAAAATATATATCAATAGTAACAGCAGTTAACATTATCTGACTATGAATAAGTCAATGTATATCTAGTGACTTTTACAGCTGTCATAAAGCATTCTTCTTATGAAAATTGAATTGTAACAGTAATCACAATTTTGAAAACTTCACCTGAGATAAAGTTTAACAATTAGTTTTCTTGAAAGTAAACTTGCCAAGAAACTTTTTTGTATCTTTATATTTATTAAATTTCATCACTGCCTCTGACAAACCATCACATTTGAGGTAGCCAAGTTTTTACCACACTAGCTATGAGGAGGGCAGTTTTATACTAAATGACGTCCGCAAAAGAGTTAAGCTAGTAGGAGAAAACCATTGAGTTAAAGCATAGAGCAGGCAGACATCCCCAGCACATCCATCCAAGATTCAAACATATATCTCCCTCATCACCTATAACAAAGTATATTTTGTGTGTGATGTCTTAAGCCACGTGACTATCGGTTTTGACCATAAACCTTCCTCATGATATACAATAAAAGTTTATCCATGAACCTCCTTGTCAAAATCAGGCTTTTGTGAAATAATTTTTACAATTTATAGCAATGGTATACAAATAAAATATATTTTTCCTTCTTATTTTTTTCACAGAGAAACTACACCATAGATTTTGAACATTCAATTTAACGAGGATTATTCCCTTGCACCAGAATATGGAATGATTGCTATTATTGGAAGTCAAGAAGTTCGTTGTAAAGACGCATTCTTCGAGATAATCAAGAAGAAAGAATAATGTACATTATATTAAGACTGATCAAATATATGACATCTTAAAAATATGTCACAAATAGACTTAATCAAAATTATGATTTGTATATTTCTTTCAATTGGAGGAAGCTATAAGACACTTAAAATTTTATTACATTAATAAAAACAGTTTGTTTGCTTGTAATTGGATACACCACTTCAAACTAAATTATTTTGTAAGCTTTGTTGAAAAAATTTAACCAAAGTGTATAATATGAATTATAGCGATAAGATAGATTAAAAAAGTCATTACTATAAATATTTTCTCAATCACTTATCGATACCCGTCCAGGATAAACTCATTTTATTTATGCTAGTGAGCTAATAATGGGCAGCGTATAAAATAAAGGATAATACCTACATTTGCAGAGAGGAGAAATCGAAGCATATCTAGGTTAAACATCCTAATATAAATCCTGCTAAAAATTTAAAACAACGACTTTTCTATCACAGACAAACAATACTTAATGAGACTGACATTAGGTTTTCATACTCATCGATACAGGCCAGACTACCTAATCATTGTATAAAAAAACAAATGTGATGTCAAGCAACAAAATCTATATGGGGGTACAAAACTTCTTTTTTTTATGAACTAGATTTTAAGTAACTATGTGAAAGTTGGAATTTGATGGAATATTACAAAAATAATTATCTGCACCCGAGCAAAATTATCAACTTATGGTCGCCATGTAGAGCGAGCCTTAGGAGAGAGTGAAAACTTAACTTGATTAAGAGCAGTGCTTTATTTGAAGCCGCCTTCCACTAATCACTTTCGTGACGGAGAATTTTGTTCCCCAAGTTTTTGAGTAACCAAGTTATTACAAGGAGCAAATCAACCTCGTACTGGTGCTAAAATGTTAAATTAAATTTTCCTAAAAAGAAGGGGGTGGGAGGTGGAGAAAATATTTCTCACTTTTTTTACATCTCTTTTTTTTCATTAGTCGAGTGGTTAATTTGATAAGTAGGACTAGAAATAAGTGAAACGTGTTGAGAATTAGTTTATAATGAATAAGGGGAACAGAGATACTTATTCCTAACTGGCATCTGGTGTTTTAGGAGTTTAATATTTAGAGGTTGGGTTTGGGGGTAGGGTATGTAAAGCTCAGAATATACAAAACAATAATTTTACCGGTTGTTCTTTATGGGTATGAAACGTAGTCTTTTTCTTTACATGATAAAAAAAATTGTGTTCAAAAATACGAGGATTAGGAAGATATTAGGTCCAGAAAGGGATGAGCATATTGGTGAGGGAAGGAGGTTAAATAATAATGAGTTATATACCCTGAACTCATCACAAGACATTGTGTTAGGATAAGTATGTCTCATAGATTACGGTTGACAAAACATGCAGCGCGAATGGGCAAATCTAGAACCTTGTTCAAGGTACTGGCAAACCTAATGGGAAGTGACCATTGGGAGGACATTGATGAAGATGGGAGGATATCATTAGAATGTACCTTAAATAAATAGAATGTGTTTAGGTGAACTAGATAGAACTAGCTCAAGATAGGACTAAGGTTTTGTGAGTACTGGATAGAACTAACTCAAGATAAAAATAGGGGCCTTTCTTAAGTGAGGCAAATAACTTTCGCGCTCCTAATACCATGGAGTAAGTAACCATTCAATATTTAAGTTTGGAGTTGTACCTAGATTCACATTAGAACATTTATTAATGGTAAATGGTAGATGTAAGTGCGCTTATGGCAGATAAATAATTTTCTACCCAATAATAAAATTTAACCTGCACCAAGTCCTATTACTTTTGGGGTTTCATTATTGGTTGTTTGTGGTTTAACCAAGATCAACCATAGTAGCCCCAGGGGTGCACATACATACATATATAGAAGTAAAAAGAAAAGGATGTAAATAGAAGTAATGCAATTTAATGAAACAACATGATACATGATAAATATTTAGCACGTAATCTCAATAAGAACAGTCTATACAAACTTAGTAAGATTTTAGGTAGCATTGCCTAAGTCTAGGCCAACAAGGGGCGTGAGGCGCCAGAAGGACTAACTCAGACAATTGAGTTACGTTACTGGTCCCTCAATCACAAGGCATGTTGGCTGCGCACGTTAGTTATGACTTACATAGGGCAAGTTCAAGTCCCGTTACATACGAGCGCCTAGAATACAGACCAAACCCCTTACAAGAGGCTCAACCAATTTACATAGGTATATTTAAACCTACGGGCCATGCCCGGTCGGGAACACGTCCCACAGTTTGATCACCCGACGGGCGGTCAATATCACAACACATACATAAGTAACTAATGACAGCTCCAGCCGCGCCAGAGGGGCAGAAACGGCTCATACGCTGTATACTCCAAAGGGGAGTAGTACTGCTAGTAACAAAGATAAAACCGCGGGCCAATCTTGAGAAGCATGAACGGCCCACAGGATACCCACTTAACACAAGTGCGTGGGATTGACAAAAGTACCTAACTAGGTATAGATCCCAGGCCTCCATATAACTTGAACCATCTCTTTCCCTGGCAAGCTACCTTTGAGTTACATC
>CABFVX010000376.1:112374-160126 GCA_902151425.1 Timema shepardi
ATTGTAGTTCGTTGTCCGGCGCGGAGCTCTTGCCTGAGGTCACGCCCAGCCAGTTCCCTCGATGTTGTTGTTTTCAGCGGGGCATCAGACTCGACGGAAGAGTTGGTGAAGTAGGTATGTAAACAAACACACAAATGTTACGGGCGTAGCATTCAACACTATTATCTCATTTGTTAACTCTTGACGACTTGTTTGTAACACAAAAAATATTCGTGTTTTACATTTGAACGGGGCTAAGCCAGATTAGCCCGTTACAAACCAAATACAAACATTCATATTAGTGGATATGCAAACTAAACTTCAAGATCTTCTACTGTAGATTAAAAACGAAAGCCATCTTTTCTGAACGACAGTCATGTTTCTATTTTTCTCTCTCTTAACTGCACGCGTTTGAAGCATGGTTTATTTCCGGGTTGTATTATGCAGTATTTAAGAGCAGGTGCATAATTAAGCCAAGCCTATTATTAGATTTCACGCTCAAATAAAATAACCCCATTGGTAGATGGAAATCAATCAAGTAGTGACCTGGCTTTGAGACTACAAAAATGCGGGGAATACAAACCCAAGCCTTGTAGTACGTCTGGTACATTAAAAAAACTGCACTTTTTGATTGAAATAAACCACTTTCTGTGGTCATAAATGAGGTCAAAAGAGACCTTTTCAGATAGGGAGCCACATTAAAAACCACGGAGGACATAAAAATGGTGGCTATATATGGCCATCATTTTGGTGTCCTAAAATTGGTTGTATCACAGCTCATAGTTTTATTTTAAATTTTCCATTTTTGTTCAAAAGCTCTTATTGAGTATAATATTTTTATCTATTTACTTTTACCTAAACCTTAAGATTTCCGCATGATTAAAAATATTTACCTTGATTTTAGTGATCGTCTTGTTTATTTGTTTTTGTTTTGTTTTTTTGTGTGTGTTTCCTCTTACATATGTTTTCATTCTGATTAGAAAGTTATATTCACATACATCCATTAACGTTCTTTTTTGCAGATTAGACTGAATTTATTCATTCTCAAAATGACTTAAAGGCACTTGCGGCTGGCAAATGTTGACTTTGAATCTCCACATGAGCTTCATGTTATAGATTGGTCTAAATGTTGTATTTTGTCAAGAATCTAGTGATGGAGACTTGATTTGCCCAGCCTTACACACTGAAAAACCACTTGTTGGTTCTAACTACAGGAAGCTGAAGGAAAATTCAAGAGGATTTTATAATCTTGGTGCATTGTCGCGTGGTTTGGATGTACAATAGTTAAATGAGGGTGAAGGTATAAAGGAACATAAGAAAATTAAAGCAAAATGGCACAAAAAGTGTGCACTTAACCCCAACAGAACAAAACTATGCAGGGCAAAGAAACGCGATCGTTCATCCAATTTGCCAAATAATTCACCTGAGAACAGTCCAAAGACTTTATTAGAACAAAATAGAGCAAAAAAAATAATAATGGAAAAACCGGGAATTCACTTTGTTCCACATCATTCATTAAAATGAAAGATTAAATATATTTTATAAGCAATAAAAAGGGCACTATTCGAAAACCTTTATATAATATTGCTTCTCTACAAGACGAGATGTGCCGATATTACCAATAAAACAAACCTTAAAGAATTCTTAAAGGGTGGCAATTTGGTTGCTAAGGAATCAAAGTACCACTCTAAGTGCTACACAAATGTGACTAATTGTCTGTTACTGTTTAGAAATTGTAACTTTATATCATCTTTTTATGTCCTTTTATAATAAATATATTATGGTTACCTATTTATTTCTATTACTTTGTAATAGTTATCGTTACCTCCTCTACATATTGAGTGAAGGGGAAGTAACAATACACCAGCAAGTTGGGATTGGAACTAAGGAAGAAATTGAAGAATTGTAATATTTGGAGCATAATAATAAACTTGAAATCTTATGAATAAGAGAAAGAAAATCTTAAGAGAGCTTTGAAATTTGGTGGTGGAGAAGACTTCAGAAGATTTGATGGACAGACAGAGTGGCAAATTAAGTAGTGGGTGAGAAGAGAACTATTTTGGGTGTGATTTTTCGGTACAAATCAAACTGGATTGGACAAATACTTGGGAAGAGCCATTTTCTGCACGATTTAATATAAGAAAAGGTTGAGGGAAGAAGGAGCATTCAAATATTGGATGACTTGAAGGAAATAAGGAAAAACTAAGAGTTGACGGAGGAGGCAGAAGACAGGACACATTGGGCGGTCTAAATCCACTGGTAAACGGAATGGACCTGTCATAAGGCATAACACATAATAATAATAATAATAATAATAATAATAAAACGCTGTATTTGAACATTTAAATGTTTAAATAAAAGTAGTGCGGATAACCAATATATAATGTATAAGAAAATGTTGTGACGAATAGATTTATATTAACTAAAAGAAATAAACTTTTGGTTAGCTTTACATAAATATTTATGCAAAAATACAATACAAGCTCATTTTGACGTTTATACTAATAACCTATGCCAAAATATATTAGTTATTTTCTGTGTCTCCCTGTAGGAATGTGACAATATTATTTTATGTTTAGTTTACTGAAATAAGTTAATATCTTTAAAAACAAAATACCTTTAAAAATTTTAACTTTCAACAATTAATTAACTATATTAAATCAAGATTTAAAAAAATCATATCAATAATTTAATTAACCCTGTTACAAATGGTACACGAGATTTCCATGTCATTTATTCGTGGTATTTACTGTTAAGTTTTTGAACCCTATGATTATATGAGCACATGAAAATTTATACAGCGAGAACGAAAGGGCCTACAAATTTTGCCAATATATGTATTTTCATATATCTTCCAGGGATCTTATTACATGCTACAATCGACATGAACTGACAGCCTTACTTGCCCTCCAGAGGAATTTTTATTACGGATTTCTATCGTTTAAGAAAATTCCGTCAACCCAAGCTGGGTTCGAACCCACACAAACACTTTACCCCAAGTTCACTGAGGTCAACGGTACAAAACATAAATCTACTTATTTGTAGAGAACTTGTAATACGCTTTCGTTTTCTTTTACGATGTAAGAACTCGTTGGCGTCAGCCCACAATAGGTCCATACTGACCGAGGGTCCATCATCTGTATGCGAAGATATTAAGCAATATTATACACACATGTACCGTACCGTCTTACCCCTTTTTGTATATTTATTTATATTTTTTCCCTTAAAATGATTTCGTTAAATGATAACGGCCACTTGCTTGTCTAAACAATTTTTTTTCTCTAATTTTTAGAACATTACCACTCATATTAAAAGTTTTTAAAATAACTTTTTATTTTCATAAATCTATATTAAATATAGAAACGATTGAACAAGAAAGAAGCTTAGAGATCTAGAAATTATTCATTGCGATTCAAAGTGGGTCGAACATGTACAGCCCCCCCTCACTCCACTCCATTCCCTCAATCCAACCCTAACTTCCTAGAGGCCATTCGATTATTGCCGAGATGTGGAACGGAAAATTGGAAATTGAAAGCTGTAAGTAGACAAGTGAAAAAAAAGTAAAAGAAAAAAAATAGAACAAAAAAATTTACGAAAAAAAAGGAAGGGGTTTTGAGGGAAGATGTCTCAAGTGAAAAAAAAAATAAAGGAGAGGGGTAAAATAAAAATAAAATGTCCTGGTTATTCAAGCCACTCTAATGGACTTTCGATTGAGAAGACTATGACGAGTTGAGGGAAGGGGAGGCCGGAGTAAAGCAATCTCCTGATAGACGTGGTCCAAGGTACTGTTTCCTTCCTCTTCTGCCGACAATGGACGATTTCTTTCTTGATTCATTCAAGTCATCGTTTTCTTAAAAGAATATTACAATTTTATTTTTACTCTAGTATGTTTCCAACAAGCGTTACTAGTGAATTGAACCTCCGGAATACATGTTCTTAGTTACCTTTAGGCTCTTAAAGAGATAATTTCCAATGAAATACCTCAACCAAAATTCGAGGAAAGGTAAGCAGCTATTGTGTGCTTAAGAAATTGCAGTTGATAAAACAGTTACGAATGTCAAGGAATTACAATTTAGAATGTGCTAGAATATTTTGTACAAATCATAAATTTACTGGCTGTTCTCTATGGATAAGAAGCATGGTTTCTTACCTTATACGAGGAAAACAAGTTTAGGGTGTTTGAAAAACATGTTGCTCAGGAAGATACTTGGTCCAATAAGGGATGAGGATACTAACGAGTGGAGGAGGTTACATAATGATGAGTTAAATAACCTGTAATCATTACAATACATTTTTAAGATAATCAAGTCTCGTGGATTACGTTGGTCAGGACATGCAGCGCGGATGGGAGATTCTAGAACCTTTTTCATAGTATTTACTGGAAAACCGAATGGGAAGAGACTATTGGGAAGACCTAGACGCAGATTGGAAGATAATATTAGAATAGACATGAAAGAGATAGTATGTAATGAGGTGGCTTGGATAGAGCTAGCGCAAGATAGGAATAGGCGGTGTACTTTTTCAAGTGAAGTTTCGAGTTCCTAAAGCCATTAAGTAAGTAAGCTAGCAAATTTTACTTTATTATTGGTATTATTTCACAGGTATTGATACTTACCGAAAACTGTGTGCGCTGATAACATCATTTTACAAATTAATACATAAATAATTGTACAAGTAACATTACTACTGATGAAAGACAAGTGATTTGTATGAACGTTTACCTTCTACTGAAGAAATGTAGTGAAATTCCCTTTTAATTTTTTATGTATTTAAAAATAAGGTTGAAGCATAATTTAAGGAGTCCATTACGTATCGGATGTGTATGACTTAATAGTGTGAATACGTAAGTTTTTTTTTACCTGAGCTACTTACTGTAGAATACTTAGACACTTAGGTTTGATAAGGTAACAATTTTAAAAAGTTTTGAATATTTTCTTTCCCTAGAGCGCCAGATAAATTGAAACTCAAATAATTTTATTATTAGTCAGTTTAAAAATAAAACACTTGAACCTCGGCTCTGTCATTTTATAATAATAAATTCAATACCTTTGGAAAAACATATTAACCATGCGACAGTGAATTGATTATGTACCTAAGCGAAATTTTTCTTAAATATTAACTGTTTATTAATTATACTAACCCCTTGTTTTATATGGAATAAGGAAGATACCTCAAGGGAATTGGATCTTTAAATGTATGGAAAGAGAGAGAGAGAGTGTGGAACTACCACCCCTACATTTGTCTGATTAGAACCTAGACTTTTCCATCACTGATTAAAAAAAATTGCAGGATTAACGCCTTAAACCAATTGGCCACCGAAGCGGGTGTCTCAATAAGTTCGTGAACTCCTTGTCTTTGAGTCACTCTTGCAGTAGACGACCACCGATGAAAGGGAGATAAGGGATTGAATCATGGTAAGGTACACAGAGGATTTTCTTAAATAAAATGTTCTAGTGTCTCTCTCTCACACACACACCCAAACCTCTCTCTCTCTCTCTCTCTCTCAACGCCCATTTGGGTACGATTCCTCTAATTTCAACATTTCTCATACCTAACACATTATCATATGAAAATGCGTATAGCCAAACGGGTAGTAAGACGAGGTTAATTACATCATAATAGTTTCTGAGGCTAAACTAGTTTTGATTTGTGTTATACTAGCTTAAAGATTGGTTAGAATAACTATGTGAACCTTCTTTTTTTATTTGTGCATTTTGCCTTGTCAATTAGATACAATATAGGAAAGAATAATCTATTATTTCATATGTCACTTGACTTGTAGCTACACTATTAATACAGCAAAGTAGATTTACTTAGTAATTTTACTGCAAATAATGACTCGACAGGTCTACATTTTTCCATCCCAGGCTCATGAAGTGTCACGCAAGAAATCAATCAGTGGTACAGTTGATTTTGTCAGGTATTTTCAAAATTCAGTTATTAACAAGTGGTGTTGCTATGAGGTTCATATAATTCAGTTAAATAAATCAAGATTTTAAAAACTTTGTGTTATCCAAACATAAATTGAGTAAACCTGGTTTTAAATTAAATCTAAACTTTAAAAATACACATTAGAATATATTCTTTAATGTGATTCCATCAGAGTGTCATCAAGTGAAGAAATAAACCACCATGGGAGAAATTATGTGGTCGTTGTCCTACATTACAATATATTTAGTGATATTTTTTACTAATGACTTTGAGCAACTAACAGTTTCATCTCAAGTTTCCAAACTGATACAAGTGCACGAAGAAAATTTGTATAAGCTCAGTAATGAGTTTTGCCATTTCTTTATTTTGTACTTCCAGTACAAACCTTTGATTTCGGTTATATTTGTTAGCCAAGATAAATATTTTTCATCAGATCAAAGGAATACATTTTTACTTTTACATATTCATAACAAATGTAATACCCCAATATATATAATCGATTTTTATAAGAGTTCACCAGCGAAAAATAGGGCAGTTCGTGAATTTTCTTACGATTGCGAAATTGGGTATTTAGTTATTATTGATGGTTATGCTTATATAAATGCCATGAGCATATCTTTATTGGACTCGACTATATGGAATTCTCTTGGAAAATATGTAATAAATATAGTAGATCACTCTTACGACGGTGACTTATTAAGCTATACAGACATTAACAGCAAACACAAATCTATGTTCCAATCACTTTGGGAAAAACATGGTATTCTTGATATAGTTATTATAGAAAACATTTTAGGATGGACAATTGAATTTCAAGTTAAGGAATTGTTTCTTTACAACCCCTTTGTTAGAGGGTCAATAAAATCTATTTCAAGAAATCACGTTTCGGCTGTATTCAATCATAACGAGAAGATATTGACCAACTTGTATGGATATCCCATTAGATTCTCCATGTTTCCATACGATACATTAAGTCCTTTAGTTTATGCCCCTTCAGACCCAGATGATCCTTATTGGAAATTCTCAGGAAGATCTGGTCTAGTACAAGAAACTGTGTGTCTCCTGGTAAACTGCACTCCTTTAGTCAAGCCTTCGTCCGATGATTTTACTTTTGGACACATACTCAGTAATGGTAGCTTTGTAGGTACCATAGGTGACGTGGTACATGGTAGAGCTGATATCGCCATTAGTCCTTACTATATTAAGTGGTATGGAGATGATAAAGTACAGTTCGCAGGACCTATTGGAGTTTCTCCTGTAGCGGTGATTGTCCCTAGATTTGGCAGAATTCCAGTGTGGATGAAGCTGTTAATGTGTTTCAAAAAGGAAGTATGGATGTGCTTTTTTACGTTTTATGTGGTTTCTTCAGTATTTTGGCATGTTCTGAGGAAGAAGACATATTTTCATACACCAGGCGAAAAATTGAAAATATTTTCAAATTTCCTGGAGATGCTCTATATTTTTTGTGGGGTGCCCATTAAAAACATATCGCGTGTATCTCTCGTAGTACTCATGATCTTCATTTCTTCGTGTCTAATAGTAAACCTTGTGATGATCAGTTTGTTCCAAGGAGGTTTCGTTAGATCACTTAGCCTGATTCTATATTTCAGTGAGATAAACACTTTAAAGCAACTGGATCATTCAGGAATACCAATCATAGTGCAGTTTCAATCAATGCTAAATATATTTGATGATGAAGGACAAGATGAAACTATGATGCATCTTAGTAGAAGAATAAGACTTGTTAAAGATCCTTTTGCCTACTTGGCAATACATAGGAACGTAGCGTTAGCAACAAGTAACATTAGGGCAGAGTATTTCATCTCCAAAATGGCGTTTAGAAGAGAAGCCTTTCATATTTGCAAAGAATCTCCAGGGTTATTTTTTGAATCTTACATTATTCGCAAAGGGTCTCCTTTCACTACTCTCTTTAAGAACATTATTGCTAGAATGATGGATGCTGGTTGGATGGAAAAATGGAGGGTGGATTCCATCAGTAATGCAACTCAAAGAAAGTTTAACCATGGAAGCCGTGTATCAGAGAAGATGGTATTTACGTTATCTGACTTAAAGATTGCCTTTTTTGTTCTAATGTCTGGTTCCTTATTTAGTTTAGGTGTGTTATTCATCGAGATGATCGTAAAAAGGAAGACATTCTCAATTAAATAATAATGTATTGTGCCCAAGCTTTTTAAAAATATCCAAACAGAATTGAATATATAAAGATAAAGTGACCTCTTTTGAAAAAGTAATTGCCACAAATACAGTTGTTGTGTTAAAATTAATGTTTTTAAAGTTATTCTGTCAAAATTGATTGAAAATACCTATTTTAGAACATGAGAACCCATTGAACATAAGTGGTAGACATTTACATATTTTTATTCTACTATACTTTTGATTGTGTGCGCCGAATTGACTTAATATGGTAAACTATGATTACCAACTAATCAAAATTTAAATTTTATAGCCCATTTGAGTGACACATCTTCTACACTTTTTCTAGATTAAATATTATTAAGTGTTGAATCTCAGTCGAGTGAACTGGGGTTGGTTTTTCCTAAATGTGTTTACACTCTCCCAAGAAAATGTGGCTTCACTTCCTCTAAATTCAAATTTCCCATTCCTAGCCCATTAGCGTAGCATGTACTTAATCGTATAACCCAAATGGGTAGAAAGACGGGGTGCTAAATAAAAATTATTATTTGAATTGTTCTTAATATTATTAAATCTAGCTTTACCCTATTTTAGAGGCAGTTTCTTCCATTTCTAATGAGCAAAATATACCTATATTCCGTTCACGATAGGTTTTTACCTGGATGACAGTTCGAAAATCATATGTTTAGGTTTTGGGTTGCCAACACTTGTAAAAGATCACAGTTTTGTTATAAATGTAAAGATCTTTAATTACCTGTTATATATTAAATTTAAAATAACATAAGCTTAAGTTTTCTTATACTATTTCATTTTTAAAATAATTTCTTTCTATCCAACTCGAAACAATATTTTAAACATAATTTATAGTACTTATTTTTCGTTTTGGAACGTTACTGATTTTGTGTAATATAGTGCATACATCAATACCTTTTAATACAGGCATCGTATTTAAGGGTTGCCAACACTTGTAAAAGATCACAGTTTTGTTATAAATGTAAAGATCTTTAATTACCTGTTATATATTAAATTTAAAATAACATAAGCTTAAGTTTTCTTATACTATTTCATTTTTAAAATAATTTCTTTCTATCCAACTCGAAACAATATTTTAAACATAATTTATAGTACTTATTTTTCGTTTTGGAACGTTACTGATTTTGTGTAATATAGTGCATACATCAATACCTTTTAATACAGGCATCGTATTTACTTGGAAAAGAGAAAATTGTTGTCATTTTTTTTTACATACAATAAATGATTTTATGATTATTTTATCGTATTTTAAAATATTTAACCGAATAAAATATTTTCATCAACTGCTTGTCCTAACATAACGGTAAACAAGTTTTTTACAATGATGCAATCATATGTTTTAGATTCGTCAGTCGCCATTTTAAAGCAATGTTTGTTAGAAGTTTTTGGGAAAGTGGTGTTAATATTTTTTTAAAGGGGAATAAAACTATAAATAAACTTTGTGTCCGACCTCAAATAAATATATAAATAATATTGGCCTAGATTACTGTGGTTAACTATCACATTAATATAAAACCATCTCTTTTCATTACAGTCATCCGAAGTGATAAGATGTCAGCTGTTTACGTGGTGATTTATTAGGGATTACTTATAGTAACATTTCGAGCTGTCATCCAGGTAAACTTAGCTTGTGAATGACTTATATGTAAGTAATAAACATGTTTTGTTGTACTATATTTCCCGCCCGCCTCAATGATATAATGGTCGAAGGCGTCACTCTCGTGTTAGACTGGCCTTCTGAAGACCAGATAGGGTTTAAATCACGGTCGGTTCTACTGAAGGTGGGGTTTTTTTTTATTCCTAAATGGTTTCCCATGTGTAATGGTAGGGTGATTGTGAGATGAAATGGAGGACTTACAGTTTAACGTAGGACCCGACCCACAGTAGACGCCTGGCATTCCACACATATTTTAATTTAGGTAGATGTCTTGTATTTATTATAGTGCTACAATTGAGGCGTACTCATCCTTCATTTTCTTTAGCACCGCGTCTTATTAACCGTTAGGGTTATACGCTTATGTACTATTTACGCTAATGGTTTTAGGGATTGGGAAGGCTATATTTAAAGGAGATGTACCTGCATTTGCGTGGAGGGAGGGTGAAAAACCAATTTGGAAAAACCACCCAACCGAGATTCGAATCTCGATCTCCCTGCCGTTGGCAGACTGTGAGAGTAGCGCGTTAGACCATGCGGCTACCAAAGTGAGTCGTACTCAATCTGAATATGAAACTAGCCCTATTACTTCGACGCTTACACTTTAGCAGTAACATCCATAGAATCACAACTTGTGAATGTGTGGAATACCAGGCCTTCACCGTAGTTTGGTTCCCACGTTAAACTGTAATCCTCCATTTCATATCAGTATCACCCTACCACTCTACTTTATCGTAAGTGCGTACAACCCGAACGGATAGTAAGACGCTGTGCTAATAATAATAATAATAATAATAATAGCATCAATATATTTTTTTTTTCTTTTGGTTAAATCTTATACTTTAGTACCCGTTAGTGATTTAAATACACATTAATAACGCTAGTCGAATATGTATTAGTAAGATTGAAATTTAGAGGAACTAAAATTGAATTTCGATTAAAGAAATGTAGGAAATAATTTTTTTAAACCCTCTTAAAGACCAAACAGGGATTGAACCCTGATCAACCAGTCACCTGAAATCTAGTTTAACACACAAATGACAAGCTATCCTTTACCCTTCACTCCCCTTTCTGGCTGCTAACCGATTACCTCTATCGGTATTTCAATTATATTGAACCTTAGCACTAAATTAATCAATAAATTGACTGCACCGAGTAGATTTATTAGTCTTCAGACTAAGGTAGAATTAGTGGCTTTCATTACTGAGATTGGCTGTTTATTCTAATCGCTATTTTTTTTAATGAGGCCTCATTAACTTGTCAGAATTGACATGAAATTCTCGTTAAAGAATTAGAAGCCGATTCCAAGTGGATATACCACATTTTCAAACTACTTTGGTAAGGCACATATTAAGGCTCACTTTAATGTTTTTAAACTCATTTTGTTACAAATCATATTAATAAACTTACTTAAATAATGACGCTCATCAGTCGGATAAAACCTTACGTAGGCAGATAATAAGGATAGAACCAGAAACTTCATTTTGTGGTGTATTATGTTTGTATCATACTTTTAAGAAATCAATAGTTTTAAGACAAGTAGAATTAATTAACCAAAATAAATATAGAAATTATTAGTTTAAAACGAGAATACATTTTATATCATACCAATTTCAGTGTTACCAAGGGGAAAATGTAAAAGGTTTCCGATAGGTTTTGTGGTTCCAACGTAAATTTATCTAATATCCCTGACCAGATTCAGTGGCTGAACGGTCTAAGGTGTCACTCTCGTGTTAGACGGGCCTGCTGAAGACTGAGAGATAGGGGCTTTCATCCCTGGTGGTTCTGCTGAAGACGATTCCTCCTTCTCCTTCCACGCAAATTTTATTCATGTAGATAACCTCTAAAATGATTCCTTCCTCACCCCTAACTCATCACATTAATTGTCATATATTCGTATGAGAAGAAGACGTAGCGATAAATAAAATCTAATATACCTTTTAATAGGCTGTGAGGTGGATACTTCAATAAATCGATAATAGGGGTCTTAGATATGCCAATAATTACTAATTCTAGATTTGGTCGGAAGAACAGATTATAAATTTAAACATATATCTTTGGCCAATATTGATATCATTTTAATATATTATCTGTGATATTTTACAGTTAATTTTGAGGTGAATTTTTTATTACAAAATTTCACCTTGCAGATTTGGTTGTAAGTCTTGGTTCAGTATATATATATAATATAAATAAGAATATTTTTAATTAAAAGTACAAGGATAATCTAAAGAAAAATTGAAATATTCTAAATTCGAACCAACCATGCGTATCTTAAGCAGCTGATTTAAAATAAAGCAATAACCTCAAATGTATTCTACATGTAATCACGTATATTTTAAATATGCTACATAAAACACAGATACACAACAAATACTTTAACACAAAAATTAAAACCTTGGAAATATTAACATTAGAAAATTACATACCTAAATAAGACAAAGGCGAGTTAACTCAATCCCTATATTAGGAAATCCGCTCGCCCCCGGTTCATAGTTCACCGCCTTCTCATTTACTATTATGTCAAAAGGCTAACTTTATTTGACATCCCAGCTTATGGGGTGGTTTAAAATAAATCGTTATGCTAGGTTTAAAATTATTACAGTTTCAAATAAATGTTACGGAACTCCGCACGGAATTCATCGCTCTATTGTTTAAAAAATAATTCAAAATATTTACTCAAAACTCTTAATAAATGTGAAACGAAATAATACACACTAGCAAACCCAAGAATAAATTGTACTATACCTATGCACAACATTTTTGAGTCCAGTTTTAAATTTTATAATTTTATTTTTAGAGAGTTAATGCCCTCATTTGTATGTTTGACCAATACAAAATATCAATGTTTGGTCAACAAGGGTCAACACTTCGTATTAAAATTTCAACTTCCGGCTAAAATTTTCGACATTTGATTAGGTGTTGCAAATCTTCAGATTATCACATTGCTATTAAATTCCTCAATTATAAATATAGACCAATAAAAAATGTAGATATTGACTTTTGAGTCTAAAATGGATATAGATCATTGTTACACAAACATTGCTTCTAAGAGATTCAAGTAAAAAAACACATAAACTTTTAGACTTTTATATTATTTAATTATTCTATGGCATTGAGGATTATTACGTTAAAACTTAATTATTATCTCTTTACAACTAAAGCTCACAAAATTGTATTAGTATATTTGCCAATAGCCCAGAAACTGTTAGATATATAAAAATACATTTCATTTAAAATATTTTTATTTTTAATAGTAATACAATTTTGCAATGATAAGTTATTTAATATCTCAAATAGTTGCGGGGATACGTAAATTTTCACGTCTGTAAAGTACCCTAGCATTCATTTTCATGAAAAAATGAAAATATTCTATTTATTTATAATCTTAATCAACGCTTAGATACGAATTTTAATCAAAATCGTTAGAGCCGATTTTGAGAAAATTTCTTTTTCTTTTCTTTTTCGCCCTTTACTAAACTACTATTAATTTTAGGTTTAAACAGTCACACAGACAGACGGCATTGAAAAGACCACTTTTTAACGTTCGGGGGGTCATGAGACGTCGACATCCATCAACATTTCAGTTTAGATGTTTTTTACGATAGCAATACTTTACCTTTAGTCTTAACAAAGTTTTATATATATATATATTTGCGTATAACTTGAACGTTATTGGTTTTATAAAAATATATTTCCTATCAAATTTTTGTAATGTTAATATGTCATGATAAGTAATTTCATATCTAAATTAGTTTAGGATATATTATAAATAAAGATAATTTACGCACTAGACCGGAGCCCTTCAACTCATTTTTCCAAATATTGAGAGTAGCCATTTTGTATAAAATATTTTTCAATGTTTATAAATGAAATTTAATCAAAATCGTTAGAGCCAATTTTGAGGTAATTGATTTTTTCTAAGTTTTCCCTTCAGTAAGCTACCCTTAATTTTAGGGTTAGATATTCAATTCCAAAAATTCCTTGGGGTAACCTTATGAAAACCCTAGATACCAAGTTTTAGACCGATCGGTAAAATAGTTTATGCTCTGGATGTAGGTACAAACAAACAGAGATAGACAGACAGACGAAAATTCAAAAAACACTTTTTCGGATTCGGGGGTTCATCAAAATCTCTAGTTCGATTTTTTTTACTATATCAATACTTTCTATCCCTGTAAGATAGTAAGAAAGTAAAAAATTAACAATGCATTTGCTTTAAATTATTCAAATATTTCCTGCTAAATTTTGAATTAAATAATTTTACCATTGATTTAAATAGGAATTTCATTGAGACTCATGGTGGGCATTAACTATCCAATTTTTCGAGATAACTAATTTTGAAATAGTCATATAATACTTTATAATATGAAATATATACTTATTTATATGGTCCAATTTTTAAAAAAAATCTTAATTGTGTAAGTACTTTTAATCAAAATAACAAATTTTATCTTAAAATAAAGTAACTATTCAAATAACAAAGCACTAGTTTGACTAGAATAGAGGGTTTCAATTAATTAATCGATTTGACAAATAACAAAGAGCTCGTGGCGTGCTTTAAACAAGTATTTTCTAATGGGTTGGGGTCTAGGCAAATATAAGATAAAGTTCAAACCCACTGGTTTATTTTAAGCGA
Organism: Timema shepardi; assembly: GCA_902151425.1. Lineage (NCBI taxonomy): Eukaryota > Metazoa > Arthropoda > Insecta > Phasmatodea > Timematidae > Timema > Timema shepardi. The sequence goes on from CABFVX010000376.1 coordinate 126,765, forward strand.
GGTTTTTACCCCATGCGACCCTCAAATCTTTAGTCGACCTGATAATTTTTTTATGTGTTTTATATTTATCACAAGGCATACTCATATGTTGAAATTACTTGTATTTTCATCCCCACTAATTTTCACCGAGTGCCTAAGCTCGATATTTTATAGGTTTAGTCATGTATTAAAGAGATGTGTTCAATCGAGATACACCTTTAGATAATCAGCTAGCCTTTTATGATTTGAAATTAAACTCAAGTTTTTAAAAAATGTTCACAGTTATATAATTTTTGAAAATATTTCCATCAATAGGGAAAATAGAACATTAATTAATAAGAAGGTTTAAATAATTTGAATAAGCATCAAATATAAGTTTTAATGTTTTATTTAAGTTAAAATTATCACGAATTTTATTTAAAATATAAGCTATACATATGAATTAACAAACTTTCAAGTTTTTACTTATTAATAGAATTACTACAGATATTTCATGGAATGATCTCAATAACATTTTTTTTCATGTAAATAAAAATATGTTACCAATTACTTACACGTTCGCTAATCCTTATTTATTCGGTTGATAAACTATCGACTTTGTGTATTGAGAACAGAGCAGGCTCTATTGAATGTAAGGCGAACCGCATTTCAGAAGCTTCGCCAATGTAGACAGCCTACCGGTGGAGCAGTGAACTCTATTGATAATGTCTTCTCTGTGAAGGAGCGACTCTAGCGGCCAAGTATTAAACTGTTAGAAGAGTGTCGAATATCTCTCGTCGGCTCTGCCAGAACATGTATTTATTAATAATTAAAAATAAAGAATATATTTAAGGGTCTGCATAGTTATGGGCTAAAAATGTTTTTTTTTACATCAATTACGTACACAAATAAAATTTTATAAGCTTACAAATATAATTTAGGTATGGTTTCTTAACGTATAAAAGCTTTAACATAATTAGTTTTTAAACGGAATGTCATTTTTTTTTTGCTTTGTTAACACCAGATTCACTTCTATCATGTGTGTGTGTTTTTTTTAATAAGTTAAAAATTTCAAATTTTAATTTAGTTTAACGTAATTTAATAAAATAAAGTTTCAGGATTATTTTTATTAAAGTTTTTTTTAACATTATTACATAAAATACCCTTTTTTTAAATTAAATACCAATCACTCATCCTCACAACATTTTATGATGGAGTAATTCAAATGCCTCTTTGATTTCAATCAACGACCTCGCTTTAATATTCAAAGTGGCATAGCATTCAAGACATTATGTATTGACGATGTTGAATATAACTCAATATATTTTTGGTAGTTATAATAATATAGTTCAATATAAAGAATATTACAATGTGAAGTAGAAAAATATGTTTTAATTAGCACCGAGTCGGAGATCATTTGAGAATTAAGATATGAAAGCTGTTATTAATATCTAAGAAGCTATTAATATAGACGTTATTAAAATAAATATTTAACAAGATTACTAATGTAATTGTCCTAAATTATAATAATCATCTGATGTAATGAATAGTAAAATACGGAATAGAAAATATGTTTAAATGGACTGGGTCTAATATCTATTGAGGATTAAGATATAAAAGCAGTCTTAATAACTAGGAAGCTATTGACATTGACAAGGTTACACAATTCACAATATGACAAAATTAATAAAAATTATATTAAAAGTGGTGTAAAAGCAATGATTTGAATGTAGAGTATATAAGTAATTTAATAGATATTAATCTTAGATTTCAGATTAGCGTTAGATTACTGTCCTTCACAAATTCTAAAAAAATCTTAACATATTAAAAATGTGAGTCATCTCACATATAATTTAAAAGTAAACATTTTAAAATACATGAACCATAAACACATGAGTCAAATTAAAGTTAAATACACATTTTGATGAAAGTTGATAAGTTATAAAGTTGAAGTAGAACAGTTATAAATTGGGAGAGAATAAATTAAATTAAAGTGAGTAGAAAATTGAATCATATTCTTATCTGATGTTGTAATTCCCTTGTTCCTTTTTGATACCGAGTGTGAGTCAGTCACAATTCGTCTACATGTTTCGACGCGCGACAGCGTCATCCTCAGGACTAAATAAGACAATATAAGCGTAAGTTGTGGTGCAAGTAATCCAATGCAAGCCAATGTAAACAACCTGAGACTAAAATTACTGAATAAGTCTTAATGAAAGAAACCACTCGTAGAAAATGAAATATATTTACCATTAAAGTTCCCGATATGAGTTCCATCGGCAGTGAATGTAATATAACTAATTAAATTTGGAAATGGGTGTGTGAAAGTAAACACGGCCTTACTGTTCTAGACGAAGTCAAAGTCAAGGATAATGAAGGTAAATGCAAAGGTGGTGTGATGTCCAGACAAAATAAAGTGTTGAAAAACCGGAGATAGATAGATAGGAAAATGAATAAGTCATTAAAGGTAGACTGAAGGGGCAAAATAAAAAGGGGGTTCCTTTTCTCTAACCCTGTGGGTTAGTCTAATTTATGTATACACAAAATAATTAAAGTTTAACACGGAAAAGTTTTAACGTTATCTAGTACAACAACATTATCATTATAAACAAAGTAATTTTTAATTGGAAAATGAAAACTTCCATTTTGTTTGTTATGCTAAATTTTGGCTGGATACAAATTTTAATCAAACCTTTAAAGTGGATTTTAAGAACGGATATTTCTATCTTTAAGCCCATCATTAAACTACCCTTAATTTTAGGGATTGATATCTTATTCCAAAAACTCTTCAGGGAAACCTTATGGAGACTGTAGATACTAAGATTTAGCACGATTGGCAAATTGGTTTCATCTCTTGTTTCAGACGGACAGACAAACGGAGTCGTGAAAAATCACTTTTTTTTTGTTTCAAGGGGTTTTGAAACGTTGAAATTAATCAATATATACACATTTGCTATCATAATACTTCTCTGTCCAAGGTGTCGAAAGAAAGTGAAAAAAGTGTTATGTGACAAACACAACAAACTTCCTAATCGGACTATGCTTCGCTTTAAAAAAAATTACCATCGCAAACACCTACTATATTTAATCTAGGAATAATATAACGACCGTTTCCACCGGTGATGTCAGAGTATTTGAGTATCCTAGAGGGCATGTACCCTTGTTGTCGAATGTATGTTGTAGAATGCAAATTACGTGTAGACATGAATTGTAACGGTGGAATTTAGCATGTAGATTACATTCACACGTTTAGCAAACATATGTGGGGTTGTCGTGAGAGAAGAGGGGGCGCCACATTAGCTAACCTGGTAACCTTTTGAATACCTTACTGCCATATTGCTTCCAAAAGTCGTAAAATAAGGTCTACGTGCAGTACAAAAAAAAAGTACTCGCTTCATAAACAAATTAGATTTTTTCTTTAGTTTTAACTCAAGTTTTGATTGATATTCAAATTTAATTCATAGAGACAATATGGCTATTTTTAGATATTAACTTATTATATTTAAGTTATTTTTCTAAAAATGATGTTTTCTGAAAAATGTGATTTTAAATACACAAATAAAATATATAATTTAAAATATTTTACTTAGATACAAACATATCGTAGCTATTTATGGATGATAAAACAAATCAGAATTATTTAAATGATATAATGTGAAAAAATTTCCATATTTTGTCGTTTAAAATATTTTTTATAAATTAATCAATTAATTTGGCTTATGTTTTATAATAATTATAAGATGTATAGCACATCCGAATCTATTTAAATGTAATTATATTATTTTATATTAATTAATATTGATTCGAATACTACGTAGTCTAAGAAGATAAAACTTCAATTACATAAGGTCACTGTCTACGTGTAGATTTGGGTTCGAATCATGCTGGGTGAAATAAGAATATTATTATTATTATTAGCGCCACGTCTTACTAACCGTTCGGGTTCTACATACTCACGCTAATGTGTAATGGTAGGGTTATGGTGAGATGAAATAGAGAACGTACAGTTTAACGTGGAATCCGAACCACGGTGGAGGCCTGACACTTCACACATTCCCAAGTTAATAATTATAATTGTAAGGATATATTATAGTAAGTTTAGCTGACTTTGCGTGGAGGTAGGGTGGAAAACCATTTTGGAAAAAAACCCATCAGTAAGCACGATCGAGACTCGAACCTCGTTCACCCCGTTATCGACAATATAGTAGGTTACGAGAGTAGCAACTTAGACCATGCTTTCACCGAAGCGGGTATCTTCAAATTTAACAGCTGTATTAACTCGTTTGTAGCACGGGGTTAAAACTTATTAATACACGAATCGGTAGCCTCATGAACTAAAGCCTAGTTTAGTATCATTTTCTGGTGACGAGAGGGTAAGGATTTGAACCCCACCCTGGTGTTCAAAGGGTACTTTCATAATGGGTTTAGGTGACCTGGTGGTCTAGGGGTAAGGTTTCAGACTTCTATGCTAGCGGCCGGGGTTCAATCCTCGGTCCCGGCAAAGATTTATCAGATTACCAAACCCTTCCTTCACCTCTGACAAGACATCTTGTGAATGTGAGGAATGCCAGGCCTCTACCGTGGTTCGGATTCCACGTTAAACTGTAGGTCCTTCATTTCATCACACAATCACCCTACCATTACACATTAGTGTAAGTGCGTATAACCCGAACGGGTAGTAAGACGCGGTGCTAATAATAATAATAATAATAATAATAGGTTTACTTACCTCCTTCTTCTATCAAACTGGTGAACTTATTCTAAATTTATTCTTAGCGTGGTTAAATAATGATAGACCGTATGGTTAATAAAACACCATAAAAGAGCAAATAAATGGTACTATGTGCTGCACATACTTGTTTGTTTTATCTAAATTATACTTTTAAATCTTAATATATGCAAAGCTGAATACTAGACACTGTTTTAGAAACACAATGGGAGTAAATATCATCGCATTTATCTAAAGAGCATGTGTTAAATAATATACGCTTACAGAAATATATTATCTGTTCTTTGCACTTTCAACTACACATTTCCCTGGGATATGTTCTTTTTACATTTGTTTTTAAATGGGAAAATGTGTTATTTGATATGCTTTCAATAAATAATTTGTTATTTTTAGGAGTGCTACTACTTTACCGATGACAAGTTTATTCGTATATCAAAGAGCTGCAGGGATATGATCAAAACAGAATATTTTCGCTTATATAAATCACCCTCGAAATAACTTTAGTGGAAAAATTAGATTCACAATTTTGTTTGTGATATTTAACAGTGCCTATATATGAAATAAAATGTAAAACCGTTAGAGCTTATTTTGATAACATATTTTTTTTATATTGTCTCTCACACATAGACGTTCCTTAATTTTAGGACTACAAAGGGGTCATGAATCTATAATATTATAATTTTTGGACAGTCACAATACGTTCTCTCTCAAAATATTCGCGAAAAAGTACAGATATTAATAAAAAAACAAGAGCTAATAAGCTTAGGTTTGAAATAAATTCAATGGGGTTCGATCCCTGTAAAGGCATCATCTTTTTATATAATTTGTTAGATTGTCACTTCCTCCAACTCAGTGAAGATGCCACAGCTTGGGTAGTGGTTGTTGTGTCTTATTTAGAGTTAAATTAGTTTGTAATTCATGGAAAGATTTTAGAAATGGAATTTTGAATATCTTTAGTAAAAAAAACTTTTAGGTTTCCTGTATTGTGACAATTTTTGAATTCACTATAACTGAGTTTTTCCTTCGAAAATGAGCCTTGATTACTAGAATGTTGACGTTGGTAGCATTTTAATTTGCCAAATTTGAACATCTAGTCTTAAAGAATCCATTCATCTCACCGCTGATTAATTGATTAACCAGCATATTAAATACAAGATTATGCTCAAACAAAAAATCTTTATCAAATCGTGGTGTCCTGCATTTTTTATTTTTATTTAACAACGGCAAAATGGGAATCAGTTTAATAGTTGCTTGGTTTAAAAAATCTTATTTTTCATTATTTTTTTTGTAATTTTTAAAATTCTGTGAAATGGCTTTAATGATCTCAAATCCTTTTGAGTTAAAAATAACACACATTGTAACATAAAATAATTATATCATTATATGACTTTAGATTAAGGTGGATTAGTTGTATAAGCTATAGGCTAGCTGGTGCTAATGGGGTGGGGGAACAGGTTTTTTTTAAGAGGCCATCATCGACATACCTCAAGGGCTTTAACACACGCCTTTGAGTTAATAGAATGCATCGGCTATGTAAAAAAAATTTTTTTAAATATTCAGACACCTATCCTATTTATTTTACATTCATTTTCAAAAGATTTTTAAAATCCAAGATATATTTTAATTCTCAGACTTTAAAAAATGTAATATAATATAAGCCTCGGATTGTAAAAGAAGTTTTATTGGAATCATATAAATCTAAATAATGTTGATACTAAACAAATTATAAAACATAGATAATGTGTGAAGTTATAATATAAATAATTGAAAGTAAACTATATTTTCTCAGCTACTATTTATTTAGTAATAAAAACAATAATAATTGATATTACAACCTCGTGCATTATTCCAGAATTTTTTTAATTAGTTTCATTTAATTTTAACTGCTTAGACCAAAATATGATTGTAATCAATTAAACTATCGATATTGTTTCACATCATAATTATATTAACTCAATTAATGACATCGAAGTTTTAATAGATTTAAAACTTCAAACCTATTATATTTATTTTGTGTTTCAGTTTACATTACACCAAATTACATTCAGTTTACATTAAGCCAAACTATTCTTTTTTTCATCACTTTGTATTTATTCAATTAGTTATATAGCCTCTCTCATGGTCTTTGTGGATTTTAATTTGTATTTATTATTTTACTTTGCCATCGCTGCATCCCTGATAAAAATATTTACAGATATTATGAACATCCAAAAGTGACGGCTGAATTTTAAAATTGTTAAAGTATAAAACAAACTGAAAACATCTTATATACTGATTGCATCTTTGGCAATTTTTTTTTAAGATTTAAAGAAGTTGGTAATCCTAATCACTGATGCTAATTTATAGTGTGAAAAACCAAGAATATTCTAAAATTTTCTCGTAAAGACAGAAATAACTATGAAGAAGCCAAGGAATTGGTGGAAGCCCCAGTTAAAAAAAAAAGCTCTCTTAAAGCTACGATAGAATAGTTTTGCAACATTAAGTAAGGCAAGGAGAGAGAACTCCAATACATATGCAGTGCCTTCAAAGGTTTATCGCCGAGTACGTAGTTTTATAGAAAAGCTTCGAGGTGATCTAGAACTGTAGTCAACCTTTCTTTCCACTCAAACCACAGTAACATTTTACATACATTCCCTTTATACGAAATAACTTTCTAATTTCCAAACAAACAATGGCACAAAAGTTACTTGGGAACAACCTAGATGTGTATACAACTTAATAGACGAATGAGGGCTGGGAAGGGCGGGTAGTTGGGAGCTTTCTAGCCTCTAAAAGAGCAGATGTTGCCAAATTTAACGCGAAACCGTGCTCCTCTTAATAACCAAGTTCTGTGCTGTGAGAAGGATAAAAGGTAGGGGTGGTTTGAGGGGTGGATAATTAGCACGTACATCCAGAGATATGAAGTAAAGAGGGTGTTGAAGGGTGGCCGGGGAGGGGTGAAGAGGTGAGGGTGTTTTCAGAAGAGGCAACATCATGGGTGGTGCGGAAAGGGTAGGGGTGAGAGTAAAGGAGAAGGTAGGGCAAGGGTGGGGGGACTTTTGTTTAGTAATTTTGTTAGCATCTTAATCTAAAAGGGCTCTCACTACTTGTTTCGTTTCAAGAGTTTTCGCTGAATAAGTTTTAAAGCTCAGATAGTAATCATTTACGACCTTTTGTATTGGTTTTTAATTCCTTTTTTTTTCTTGAGTGTTAACTGGAATATTATTTTCTCGATTAATAATATAAAATTGTTTTTGAACTTTTGATTTACATTAAACAACTACATAGATCCGAGGTGCGAAGTATTTACTATCCCATTAAAAAAACACATTATAAATATATAAAGGTTTGACAAGTACATCCGTAATATATACAGCCTCAAACAAAACTTCTAAAAATTCGTTCTTCATATGAAAACCCAACTCAACTTTTTTTTTTTGCTGTGTATGATGAAATGCAGTTTTACATAATACCATTAGTATCATTATTATACTTAAGAGTCAAGATAACAAATCTTGTATTTCTTTTCATGCCTTTGGTATTGTTCTAGATCCGAGGTGTCCAACTGGTGACCCGTGGGCCACATGCGGCCCTTGAGACCACTTTTTGCGGACCGCGAAATCATTTTAAGATTATTTTTTTAACCTCAAGAAAAGTTAAGAAAAATATTTCATAGCTCGTTGAAAAAATTTATTAATATTCATACGGAAAAAAATGAGCAAATGAAGTTGATAAAGAATTAATAGTCAGTTGTTCTAATAGTTGCGCACCACATCGCACAGCGCAGTACCCAGCAAGACTAGTGGAGCCCCACCACTGACCTCTCTCCCCTTCACTCCCGTAACAATAGACTCGCCCGGTAAGGCTTGCTGGCTACTCCTCCCGCCTCCACTCAGGCTCAGTCGCACTTGCTCGACGTATAGTGAGGTTTCCAAGTTACTATCTATTTTGAAGGTTTTATTTTGTGTTGAGTGTGAAGTGTACGTTGCTTGCGACTTTAATGCGAATAAAAATGGGCGGAAACTCAAAGAAACGCAAAATTAAAAATGATAAACAGAATTTACAAGGAAAGCTGGAAGAGTGACTATTTAATTACTAACAACAGTGGGAAGCTTCAGTGTTTGGTATGCATGCAAATTGTGTCTGTACCAAAAGAGTACAATGTTAACCAACACTACTTAACAATACATGAGAATAAGTATGCTACATACAAGGAAGAAGCTTGACACAACCTGGTTACAGACTTCAAAAAGAAACTAAAACAGCAAACAGGTATGTTTAGTAATGTCTTACAACATCGATCATCTTCTCTGTGCGCTTCCTACGCAGTGTCGCTTGAACTTGCAAAGGAGAAAAAAAGCCTCCCTCAAGGCAGTATGGTTAAAATGTGTGCTATGGAAATGGTCAAGACTTTTGAAGATGCTAAAATGGCTGAGAAATTTGAATCAGTGCCATTTTCCAAACAAACTGTACAGAGAAGGGCCATTGATATGGGAGGAGAGAAGAAAAATCGCTGATTAGATTGGTTAAAGGAATAATTGATTTCCCGCTATGCCTTGATGAAAGCACTGACTAGTCAGATGTCAGCTTTTAATATTTGTACGCACCACCTTCGAAGATTTCAGCAGTAAAGAGGAGCTATTTGATGTCTGCTCTCTTCAAGGAACAAAAAGAGGGAGGTACATTTATTATGCTTTAAAAAAAACTGTCGACAGAGTTGGAGGCTTCAGTAAATGGTTGCAGATGGAGCGCCAGTAGTGACAGGGGGGAAGACATGTCTGACGGGATTGCTAAAAGAAAATGGCGTAACGTGTCCTATGATCCACTGTCTTATTCACCATGGAGCGTATTGGGGGAAATAAATGAAGAAAACTGAAGATTTTAAAGTTGTGGTTAAAATTATCAATATGTTAGGAGGTGGAAATCGAGGGCTTTTGCATAGACAACTAAAGCAGTTTTTGCTGTAAATTGAGGCAGAATATGGATAATTGCTGCTGTACAACCATGTAAAGTGGCCGAGTGCAGGAAAGTGCCTTGAACGTTTTTTTTTTATATTCGCAAGGAAATCCCTGAATTCCTTAAGTTTGTCTAGTCTGATATCACAGAACTTGAAGAAGAAATTCAAAGCTCAGAAGTTTGAAAGCAATTATCTTTCCTAACAGACATGACAAATCACCTTAACACCTTAAACCTGAGTCTTCAAGGAAGAAACAAGGTCGTATCAGATATGGTGGGATTTGTAAATGGATTTCGAAACAAGTTAAACATTTTCAAACGTTTTTTGGAAAACCATGAATTGACATTTCCCTTGCTGTCCACAATTGGCGGTGGAGAAAGACCAGGAAACTATAGATTTTTCATATCTCAGTTCACACATTCAAGATATCATTGAAGAATTCAACACACGATTCAAGGAAACTGAAACATTGAAAAACAGTGTACAGCTTTACTTGAATCCTCTTGGTGCTACAATTGAGGAACAAGAATCACAGCTACAACTTGAGCTGTGCGATCTACAAGCTGAAACGTTCCTACAGACCAGACAAGAAAAGGGATCACATTTTTTTAAACTGCTTCTATCCAAAAATACCCAAACTTAAGACAATTAAACTAAAAATTACTTCAATGTTTCCGAGCACGTACATATGTGAAAGTGTTTTTTCTTCTATGAAATTCATTAAAAATCAGTACAGAAGTCAACTTGCAGATTCTTACTTGCTGCGTCTTTTGAGATTAGCAGCAACAGAGCTGGAGGTGGACATTCGTTGATTGGTAGATGCAGCTGATCGACCACAGTACTCCCACTAAATTGTCCTTTTTTTAAGTTTTATTTTGACTACATTATTAATTTCAGTTTTACTTTAGATTAGTTTATTTTTTTGTCATTTTTCAAATATTAAGACAAATAAACTGATATTTTTGTTGTTCTTTGAAATTCAATGGTTTTGGATATAATAGTTTTTGTTTATTTTTAATTTCACTCTTTTATGCAATTGTAAAATAGTGTTTTAAGCAATTAAAATTATTAAACCTTTGTTTCAATTAAACTATGTATATTATTTAATACTGGTACCTCTGTTCTATTTGCAGAATTATACGAAAATTGGCTTCTTATTAAAGTGCGGCCCACAATCATGCCTAAGATTTCCACTTTGGGCCTCGAGCCCTTACATGTTGGAAGCCCCTGTTCTAGATCCTCTTTACCTGTAGAAAATACCCGTTTCAATTTATACATTTCCTTACCACGCATCTAATTGATATCTTCCACTAAAGATCTTGTCACGGCCTCCATGATACTGTGGATGAGAATAAAACCAATTTATTTATTTTGCAAGGCCTCCTAAACTCTCCAGCACCAAGGCTTGCGAGATCAAATTTTTAGCAACGGTTGATTTGTCTGACTTAATGCTCTAAAGATGTTTTATCACTTTATTTTAGTTAAAAATAGAACACAACTTCCAAGATAAATTTACTAATACCGTATTAATCAGAAAATATAACAAGTTTATCTTTCCCGAGAAAACTCATAAATAAGGACTTCACACCTACAATTATTCAAATTAACATGAGCCACACACACAAACCAAGACAGTATGCCATCCTACTACCAACAGATCACTGTAACTAAAATAGTAGTCAGACCATTGAATATTAAACCGTTGTTTTCCTTCCGTCTTACTGTGGATTCACACGCTCGCTGTAAAACGAGAGCAGTGCTGATATTTAGCCACGTGACAGCGCTAATCCAATCACGACAGGTCAGTGTGGCTAGCGTTGCCTGCACTGCTCGAGCAGAGATAATTTCAACTTTCCCCGTGCTTCTACAAAAAACAGGCCAAGAAGATCCAACCAGCGCTTGCGCAAACTTTCAAATATGCATCATTTATAAACACGGCACATTTTGACGACGATCAAAAGTGTTGATTTAAAAACGACAATTTATTTAAAGCCATTGGTTTTATCGATGACCAAATCAAACCCAGGCAGTAAGTAGAACATATAATTATATTCAAATGCAGTAACTTTCACTGATTGTAATATTTATGTTTTCAAGTTTTATGTTTCAATGCATCATGGATAACCAGAGATTTCTAACTTTCCGCGAGTGTGTGAAAAGCAGCACCTCTAAGAGGAACATACTCACTGTACTGCTTTCAAATTTCAGTAGACGTGTGCATTCCCTTTATTATATAGTATTACTTCAACTTTATGATCTGAAACTTCATGAAAACAAAATGTTGGTAAGAGATAAATTGATACTATAAACATTTTATATTAAAGGTAAGCGTGATTCTTTTTATTATTTTATTATGATAGTTAAAATGATAAGTGACTATTAAAGATGGTTAAAGTTACTGCTTAAAGTGAAAAAAGGTATAAATAATACAAAATTTGGGGTCGTATATTGGCTACAGCCATCTACTTTAGCGTAAATAGACTTGTGGAAGTCCGTATCTCCGAGTTGAAATAATTGTTCCAAGATATTTTTCATGTAATAACATAAAAAAAAGTTTATTATTTGGGGTGTTTAAATATATGTACCAAATATTTATTTACTGAAGAAAAAATTTATTAAAAATATTTTCCTTTTTTTTTCTTTAAAAGAATTGTTTAAATTATTTGATTTCATAGAACATTTTAGGGCCGTTACTATCAGGATAATAGTAACGCATAAGAAGCTACCAACGTTGCTAATTACTTCACAAATGTGGCTTCTAAGACTATACATATTTATTTGCCTGCACAAAGACATATTAGTAGACATATCCCTTGTTGATAAACTACAACTATATCTTAGTGTCCATGATAAAGGTTCTACGCTACATACAAGGTCATTCAATTTTGACAATAAAATCATCTGAGACTGTCGCAAATATCATTATGCAACTCATAACAAACGTATTTGTTGAGAAACTACTAAAAACCAATTTCTTAGTGTCAAGATTATCTTAATGGGCTTGTGAAAGCGATAACCGGTTGGTATTGATAGTAATATAAAAGTAGTTATAAAGCTCAAGTTTGTACCCAGGAGGTTTAAGTTTTAGACCATAACTACTTGGCCACAGTGTAAAATATGACCTACACGATAGCTTTATGCTTACCACCCAATGATGGCTAAAAACACAATAATAATATGTACGAGCCCAGAAGAAAACTTTGCCACTTAATGAAGCCATAGAATGTTAACCACCTCAGTACATACGACCAAGATTCAAACCTAAACTGGTTACTTACTGGTAAACCAGATATGACTAAACTAATGAATTTTTCCGAAAACTCAATGGGTTGACTATCAAGACATCTAAATCCTCTAAATGGGTATGTCCTGGGTAATCATATCCTCTTTCCCATTAATTTTTGGAAAAATGAAGGAAAATTATAGTTGGTTTGATAAGCTAATGTAATAATTTTTAAAAACTCGAGCATAAACAATAGTTTTAGGAAAAAGTTATATTATATAAAAGTGATAACTTAAATATTCACGTCTTGCAATAATAAAATATCTGCAACTGTCCACGCACTTTATTTTTTACATTTTTAAAACAAACCAAAGGCAATCCAAAGTTTGTTAAATGGTATACGTATATATATTTAAATTGATAGCCCTGTTGAAATTCTAAGATTAAACTAAATCCAGCTATCTTACGTATAGAAATTATGCATGTCTAAACATATTATGTGACAAAAACGTTCAGTGATTACATTAAAATCTGGTTATCCCTTGAAAAAAAATTAATAAGTCAGAAGGTTAAGCCATGCGTGACAAATTTGTCAAACTAATAACTTATAGTAGTGTAGGGTAAAACCTTTCTGGGAGGTTCCACACATCCAAGCTCATGTTAAGGTGTGAATACTAATGCTATCAGCGTGAACACTAATTTGCATGTTGGTTGAGGTCTTAAGTCAAGGTGATAAAATAGGTCCCCTTATCACCGTCTTGGCATCTCAACCGCCACGCCGCCCACTTTTCGCACTACCCCCTTAGTCCTCCTTCGTCTAGCTTCCTTCCACTCCCCCCAATAATTATCAACTCGCTTCTTCCGGGAGCTGAAAGGCGGGCGGGCGGCCATGCTGCTTCTGTTTCTTATTAGAGTGCAGAGCTGCCAACATAAAAACAACAATGAATATTCAGCGGGAAGCCTTATAACACCTCTAGCGGTATTATTAAGAAGCTCAAGTTTAATTTCACAGTGTGCTTTTGGTTTTGGTTTATATGCGTGGCCTGTGATTACGGTAAAATAATACATCCTAGGATTTACAGTCTGTATGGCTTTTGAAGACTTTTAAATTCATAAGACTAAGACTTAACATTCTTACTGAGAAATTCACTCAATACTATTTATTACTTATTAGAATTTACCAACGGCTTCACTAGCGTTACACAATACATCAAAACATTCGACAACTTAAAGTGCTAGAAAAGAAAAAAAATGTTTCAATGTGTGGACGAAGAATTAATAAATAAGCGTGGGCTCAACATCCCCCCCCCCCTCCACACTCTTGCTCATATCACTTGCCATCTTCTGTTACCGCAATACCAGCCGTGACAAATGTTCACTGTTTACACCCATTACTTCGCTCGCAGATGAGATACCGTGAAGGTAATTGGCATATAGCTTACCATCGTTCCTTGAGAAGTACCTAAGAAGTGCAACAAATGAAGTCCCATCTTAATCAGATTAGTACTTATTTAGTTTACTGGAAACATACAAACAGGCAGAAAAAAATATATTATTTGGTATTCCTCTAGTTTATACTATCCAGAAATAGGAAAACTCCACAAAATTCAAATGTACATTATATGACCTAAGAGATTTATTATATGAATAGGCTTACAATTCAAGAAACAAAAACGAAGAAAATTGAAAGAAGCACCCTATCACACACAAACAAATTGTGCTGTTGATTTATTAGCAAGAAATAAAGTTTAGTAAACCTAATTCACAAGCAACAATATAAAAGTATTGAAAACATTTAAATTTAAGACACAAATGCTAGCACGCTAAAGGTGGCTTACGTGGAATCATTGTTGCAATGAACAACATAAAATAAGAGGTTTTTAATTTACTTTCAGAGAAACAAAATTCAATCAATCTAATAATCACGCTAAACCAATTTATGAACAATGCAAGTCATGGAGGCACTAGACTAGCTTAGTACTCTTTAACCATAAACATTATTTAATACTTACTCTTAAATGTGTTTGGAACAGATATGACTCCTAAAACTAGATAGTAAAACAACATGTAACGGGCAAAAGCCAATGTCCGAAAAATCGACATGTGCATACTAGTTTGGAGCAAAGTTCGATTTGATGTTGCATATCGGGATGTAACAATGGTCAAATCGCGAGTTGCTCATTTATGCACACCGTTACATTAGGGATGAATGTATTATAATATATTATTAGTATTACTATGGGAATATAGTGTATTATGCACCATCTATAGTTACTTATAAATAAAATTATGCTATTTATACTTTTTTATATTAATTATGAAAAGATGCCCCAAACGTACTTAAACCTGTTCAGGGTGAACGAAAAGCACGTAAGTAGTCAGTAACGGAAATGTTCGTCACATGTTTCTATTAATTTATCTCTTACTAGAATGAGTCAGAGCTAATTAAAAGGTAGGAATTAAAAGTTCAACTACCAGCTCCTTCGACTAAGATGTCTCAAGGCCATGCGCATTGTTTAGCAGTTAATTAATGAGTTGGTTTATTAAACACGTGTTGTTGATAATATTAAAGAACGGTTTCACGAGAAACTAGCTTAAATGAACAAAAGTGATTCCAGTGATTTTATCAAGGAAGAAAATTATAATGATCTAGAGAATTATGTAGAAGGGTCGAAGAAAGGTGCAAAGAAGTCGTGCCAGTGTGACAAGTCATGAAAGGACTACAGGAGAATAAAAAGTGTTAAGGTTTAAACAATAAATGAGACGAAGATATTATTGTAGCACCGCGTCTTACTACCATATCAAGTTATACGCTGACAAGTAAAAATTTATATGTATATATAAGCCTATATATATGTATATATATTTTAAATCACCGTGTCTTAAGTCTTGTTTGGGTTATACACCTATGTACAGTAGTAGCTCCATTACTTCTTTGGTGCCGACTGACAGCTCACAGCTGACTTTTGACAGTCGACATTTAGGTACATACCAAAATTTTGACCATCAGGAGTGACAACTGCTAAACACATGTTTTTGCAGATGATATAGT
This sequence comes from Timema shepardi, assembly GCA_902151425.1. Taxonomy (NCBI): domain Eukaryota; kingdom Metazoa; phylum Arthropoda; class Insecta; order Phasmatodea; family Timematidae; genus Timema; species Timema shepardi. The sequence continues at coordinate 142,663 of CABFVX010000376.1, forward strand.
TCGGCATAGGGATACATAGTTTGGCCTGGTAACTTTTCAAAGCTTTTAGCTGTCAACTGTGAGCTGTCAGTCAGCACCAAAGAAGCCATGGGGCTACTGTACTTATTACGCTAATGGGAAAGGAATGAGAAAGGTTTGAATTTAGAGATGTAGTGTACCACATTTGCGTGGAGATAGAAAGAGAGAGAGAGAGTAGAAAGCTATTTGGGAAAAACCACCCTTAATACACCCAGATGGGATCTAACGACGAACTTCCTGTCATTGGAAGTCTAGTCTATTGCGTTAGTAGTGCCTTAAATCATGCAGCCACCGAAGCGGATTTACATATATTAATCACGCTAATTTTATAGTAATAGGCAAGATATAACTTATAAGAAATGTAAATGCATTTACAAGAACGGAGAGTGGCAAATCATTTAGGAAAGGAACAAAGAATATCCATCCAGGATCCAAACACTTACCTCACTGTCATCGCCAAACCTAAATCATTTAAAAATTGTTGATAAATTGAAAAAATAGTCTTGATTTAAATAAATACGACCACTACTGAAACATTAATTTATTTTCATTAATCAAGCTGCGCCCATTTTCAGTAAACTTTTTTTTAAATATAGATAGCTGCAAAACTAAATGTATTTACATTGCGAAATATGTGTTCCAAGTGAAATCAATTGAAGTTCATCTCTTGTTTTCGAATATCCCTTTATAAATACTTTTTCGCAATTCGGAGATAATCCGATTGTATATATTTAAAAACATATATATATAAAACCATGTTCCTCGTACTCTTACTTTTAATTAAAAAGAGAAAATGAACATTTGTTTGAAGTATAAATCTCATTAATAACGGCTTCACGGGTGCTTTTAATATACCATATGAACTAAAATAAAAGCAGTTTGAACCTATAGAGATAATGGAACTCATGCGAAAGGCCAACTTTTTACTCACATGATTTAACCGCAGAGCAAATATGCCTGACGATGGTATTTATAAATACTGTACACGTTATTAAACAGCGCTCCTAAAGTTCCAAATAATCGGCGATTTTGACAAACATTGATTACACATTTTCAGCTGTCCAATCATAATCATACTATTATAGAGGATTCCTTTCCTTAGTATCTATTTCTCCTTATTTAAAGTTGAGAGTAGATCTGCTCGTAATTAAAAATTCTACTTCCAGAAGAGCTTGACAACTTTAATTTTGCATGAAGGTAAGAGTGATTGCTACAAATAATTATAAAACTCTTAAAACAGAAATCTTTAAAACAGGGTAAGAGGGAGAGTATAGTTGGAAAAAAAGTTTTAAATGAGGTAGAAATTTAACTTTCTGCCAAATTTTAAGGGGAACATCTAAATATTTAAAATTCTGAGAAACATTTATAGATGGGACTCCAGGATACACGAAGGGAGTAAAAATAACTGTCATAGAAAATCTAAATTTGACAGGTAGAAGGACACCACCAGATAAACAATTAATTTCAACATTTGACTCTATGGGAGGCGGAAGGGGGTAGATATAAATTTTTCATAAATCACCAAGTTTATTTTAAAGCAGCGCACATAGATTTTTGAAATTTAAACTGAAGGTTTATTTCAAGAATTGAATTAGATCTTTTTGAGGAATTTTTAAATTTCTTCACCTAAGAGACTGAAAACGCTAAAAAGGTGTGGGAATAAAGGACTCATTCGTAGCCGTATTTCTCCAACAGGTGGGCCTAAAACCATGAAATTTTGCCAGGCAGGAAGGTAGCTGGATTTCCTCATATAACTACAAGAATATAAAAATTGTAAATTTCAAAATGGGTCCCCAAGGAATTGGAGGGAGGCTATAAATTTACATATTTTTTAGCTTAGGTAGAAAATTAAAATTTCGCCGACAAGTAAATGGATTTTTCCAAATAATCATAAAATTATGAAAAACTTAAAAAAAATTTATATGACTTTGGGAAATTGGAAAGTGGGTATAATCATAAAAATAGCTATTTAGTGTGGTAGAAAATCCAAAATTGCCATGCTGGCAGAAAAACATCTTCAGATAAGCAAATAATGCTCAAATTTCGAGATGAAAGGTGGAAACTGAAAGTGGTTTGGGAGGAGGAGAGGCTAAGTAGCTTGAAATCCTTATAAGGCTATTATAGAATTTACCTTTCAATGTTAAGGCAGATTTAAACTTGTCAAATATATCACCCAAGATATCAAAAAAAGATTAAAGTGTTGAATTCATCGTTAGGGGTCAAATAAATGTTTGAAAGGTGGTAGAGGAAAGGAAATGGGGGCCTATAATTTGCTAAACTAATATAAAAATAGTTGATTGTGCTTAGGTAAATATCGATTTCATTTGTTCACTATTTGGGTCTTAAATTAGATTTTTTTCCAATGGGATAATCTATTTTAACTTATTGATTGCCATAGTTAGTTCAGGATTTTGCAAGGAGAAACTTTATAAATGCTGGTCACTGGATGTTGAACTTATTAATTTGTTATAGTTTTGTTGTGGCTTACCTGCTTACCTGTCCAAAGGTACAGAGCAAACAGCTAGCTACGTAATAAAACAAAGTAGATCTAGTGGCGGACCTTGGCTTATTTGCGAAACCCCCCACCCCCTCAGTTTCCTGATTCATAAAATATTGCATCACCTTTAACTCATTCCTCCACTGGACCCTCATGCTATCCCACCAAACCATTAAAAAAGATACTTACAATATTTTTTTTTGTAATGTAGAGAGCTGTATTATATATTTTATGAATTTTAAGCACAAATAATAATAATAATAATAGTAAACTATATTACCTTCTTCGGTGGCTGAATGGTACCAGGCGTCACACTGGGAGATTCGGGCACTAATCCTGGTAAAGTGTACTTATGGTTATTTTTCCAAAATAATTTTTCCCTCCCCCTCAGGCACTTCCTCTAAATTCAACTTACCTAATCCCTATCTAAATAGTGTATTTAGTACATATGCGTGTAACCTAAACCGGTAGTAAGATTTCTGTTGAACTAACATTTAGATATACAATGATCTAGAAGCTTTAGGTGATATTTTTAACAATAAAATAAAAATCAGCTGTTATTAGATTCTCGTGAAAAATAGTTTATTTACGATGATTATGATTCTTTAATTAGTATTAGATTAGGACTATTTATATTAGACTTCTCTTGTCAATTGCTCTTTCTCTGAATAGGTCTGATTTATGACATGAACTGTATAAATTTAATAAATTGAAATAAAGTTTTGTGGCTTGGTATTTAAGATATTCTCTTAAAAACCAGCTGACATTAATGAACGACCTTACATAATAATTTTGCCTCGAAGAGTAATCTTTATGATAAACACCTGGCCTTCACTCCAAGAAATATACTTGTTCAATAACAGAAATTGGTGGGCACGCAGGTTAAAGCGTAAACCTCGTCAGGTTTGATTGGTGAAAAAGGTTCTAGTACAAGCTAGATTTACTGAGAATTGCTCTGCACAAATCCTACTCTAAGTTTCAAGTATTATCATCGAGATAATTCTAAAATCCTTATCCTTTACCCCCATCACATTGTTATCAATTGCCAATATCCTGCATAGCTGGTCGCCTGGTCTAATGCAGTTTTCCACAAAGGTGTGGTGCAGTGAAGAATTAGGAGGGCAGTGTGACACGCATCGCTGTTCAAAATATAGAACACTAATCAAACTGGTACGCGCCGCAACCGCGCATCGTCCGCATTTCTTCTTCAATCGCCATTACCAATATTTTAAATACATCTGACAAAATCAAAAGATTTCACTTGAAGATTATAGTTATGGTTTACTCAAACTATAATTATTTGGACGAAATATTTCCAAATGCACTTTAAGTTGCTTCAGGAATAAAATAATCTATATTTTCCTAATTCTGCTACACGGGTGAGTAACCAAACCAGTGTATTGCACATTTTTTAGGTTTGTTAATTGTACAGTGAACTAACGGAAGTTTGCGGTACACTAGAATAAATAATAATTATTCTCTTTCGTACTAGAGTGTATCGCCGAGTACGTGGGTAAATCGGAGCTCTAATCAATTATACTGATTTTTTTAGTTCCTAAATGGTTTCTCTCTGCTCCCTTTATAATAAAATGAGAGTACATTTATTCTAAATCATACTTTTCTAATACTTTCCTCAATAGCATAGTTTGTGTGTTAGCATGTACTTAGTTGCGGTGGGAAAAAATATTACTTGAGGGGAAATATATTTTTTTTAAATTATTTTACAACACTTATAGTATCTCAAACAAGTTTTCAATATAAAATGTGTAACCGAGTTACATATTATTATTATTATTAGCACCGCGTCTTACTACCCGTTCGGGTTATACGCACTTACGCTAATGTGTAGTGATAGGGTGATTGTGAGATGAAATGAAGGACCTACAGTTTAACGTGGAATCCGAACCACGGTGGAGACCTGGCATTCCTCACATTCACAAGATGTCTTGTCAGAGGGGAAGGAAGGGTTTGGTAAACAGATAAATCTTTGCCAGGACCGAGGATTGAACCCCGGCCGCCAGCATAGAAGTCTGACACCTTACCCCTAGACCACCAGGTCACCCGAGTTACCTATTAAATGTGTTATGACTGTAATACCAAGGTGTACGGAAGTGCACGAGGCAGGTTCTCCCACATTGTCATACACCTTTAACACCTTTAAGCCACACTCAATCCAGCCCCAAAGAATGATAGGAATGTAAAAAACTTAACACCCTATTAAGACGAACGATTTTAGTCACATTTCCAAATTTGACTTAAGTGGCTATTGAGATAACGGACTTTATACAAAATACTACCTAAGGGCCCACTCACTTGTCATCAAAACCTTTAGGGTATTTCCGGTCAGAGAGACAGTTCTTGGGATATAAACTAAAAATAAAATATGAAATATAATCTTTTTAACATGGTCCTCAAAAATTGAGGGATTAGGGTTTAGTAAAGAAAACAGGCTTTTTAATACTTATCACAGCCAAGTAGCATATCATTTTAAAGGCCTTTGTAAGTGGATTCCACATCAATTTTTTTTATTTTTGTTTGGCTTAAAGACAAAATTCAAAAATTTTCATCATGGTTAGTCCTTAATTTATCCTAGTAGGTAGGCAGGTACCTATTTAAATAAATGTATTATCATACCTAATCTCCATAAAAATTATTTACTTGATATATGATTCACTGCGATTAGAGAATGGTGTTCCAATTAATTTCTTTTTCTAAATAGTTTTTACACTAAAAAATAATAAAGATAGAAAAAAAATATATTTATGTTAAGTAAATTTTGGATTATTTTTGTTGTTGACCTTGACTGTGGACCCTGTCAATATCCCACCAAAAACATTTAGGTAAAAACATGCAAAGCTCAACACAATATTTCTTAAATTAATCAGCTTCGAAAAGGAATGGGATCTAAAAGAGTCCCAAATTAAACTTTCTATGTATTTACAAATAACTTGTCACTTATTTTAAGGTTATATAGGTGCGCTAATCTTATTTTAATCCTCTAGTTAAAGTTCCCATATACAATTTACATATTTACTCAAATATGAAATTGCGCGCTTAGTTAGACTTAAGAGAAGGGACAGGTTATTTGGAAAGTCATTGAACTTTGCACTCTTTTAGATCTCATTCGTTTTCAGCCTTAATAATTTGAGGATTTTTATGGTTCAGAACTTAGCACGTTTTTATACACAAAAGGCTTTTGGTGGGTTAAATTTACCTCAGGGGGTTTGTTTGATTGTAATATTGTTTACCATTACATCTATTAAGTTTTCTCATCCTGTACTAGAGCGAACTGTTCGAGACAGATTTAATGAATATGTCTACTCTAGAATTGATCCAAACAAGCACGGTGTTTTTGCAAGTGGAGGGACAAGGACCCCCGTTCTAAGTCTTGAAACTGTTGCTAACATTTCAACAACAAAATCAAACAGTGATGACAAAGTGAGCCCGAGCAATGATTAACTACTAACGAAATAGGATAAGATTTTAATAAAAAATAGTCATTAAAAGTGTTATTAGTGTGACCAAGTTGACATTAAAGTTTTGAGTACAATGAACATCCCCTTTTAGGTAACTTCGATTACAATAGAGAAAAAAATTACATCGCTCTTTCACAGTAATCTGTTACCAAATCTACTCGCTTTCAATTATTTAGGTAGTTAGTGTGCAAGGTTAAGATGGAAGTAGAGGCAACATTGATGAACCGACGCTGCAAAAATTGCCTTCAATATAAGAGAAAACTGACCACATAAAAACAAGATACTTTAATGACAGCACCTTTTCCCCTTTATTGTAGCCATGAAGTTCACCTTCAAGAGATGATCTCCAGTGTAATAGATTCCGTCAGGTACACCATCAGTGCTGCCCGTCCCACAGTTATCTGGTTGGTCGTTCACTTCTCCTGACGCCCCTTTACCCCGCTGACACATATATCATATTCGGTATTTTGCATTTGATCGTTCCCGCACAGACATGTGTGTGTGTGTTTGTGTACGTCCGCGTCGTTTTATCGATCAAGGATCGTGTTTTATTCAGCGACCAAGAAACAATTTGAAGGGGGGAGGAGGTAGGGGTAGTTCTAGGCTCACGCAAGTAATATGAATATTTTAGAGAACCATTCTACTCCAGTTTTGGTACTAATAATGTGTCAGAAACACAATACGGCCAAAGACAAAGAAATACTCCCCCTATTCTCTATGGAAGTGTGCCATTACCGAGACGTAGGCCTATGGAACATATTATATACACGACTCATTTGCAGGCGTGGCGTCTGGAATTTTTTTTACTGAAGACTTGTTTCTCTTTTGTTAGTTAAAATAAGTGTAGAAAAGGAATGGGGCAGGGAAGGGTAATCAGATCTGGTGTTTGTATTTCAGCTTCGGTTAATTATGGGCTTAGAAACAAATTGATTCGCTCTCCATTTACTCCTTACAGCTTATCTTTGTCAACCTAGCGTACAACACCTTAAATCAGTCAGCAGCTCTTCTACCTCTCAATCCAAGAATTTCTGGTTTAGTCCCCTGTAAGGACAATACATTTATAATTGATGAAATTGGTGTGTCCTCTTTAACAGTGATGGATTACCGCCTGGGAGATGGGCTGGGTGTTGTGTTTGTAATAGATTAAAATTATTATATAATTTGTGTGTTGAGGCAATCAGTTGGTCCATAATGTACCCATTAAATAACTCAAATAAAAATATGTATATTAACCTGTAAATGTATTCAAGCTCTTGTGGTGGTCTTGTGGTTAATGTGCATGAATATATTTCCCCAAAGAACTATGTACATTGAGACCGAGGAGAAAATATTATATTAGAATCAGACTATGATTTAATCTCAACCTCCCTATTACCAGCAAATAAAAATAGGTCGAAACGAACGCCTTTAAACGCGTGCCCACCGGTGCATGATTTACTAAATTAGCTTAAGCAACTTTTTTAACTGTCTTCTTATGGAAGTCTTACTATCCGATAGTGTGCTCCTAGGAGACCACATTACCCATGGTAGGAAATACAGCTCCGCAACAGGCGTCGTATCCGTTAGCAGTTTTATTTGTTCTTCATTATAAATAAGTGGAAATGACACCAGTAAAGCTCGCTTTGCTGGTCCACTGTAAATCAGTTTTGGTTAACACGCTCGAAATAGCCTGGAACTAACGATGATGGAATTATAGCCCCGTTTAGATGTATCAAGACTAGTTTTTTTCTTCTAAATGTTTCTCCAATCTCATTCCACGGAAATACAGTGACAAAGCCTTCAAAGTTAAATCTTCCTTAACCCTAAAGGCCGCAGTGCAAGCACCGATTCTCTCATTTGCTTCCTCATGAGGAAGTCGGTGAATTTAATACAGCAAAACCATGTGAGGATACAATGTTGAATATCCTATGAATATCAGAATGTTTGGATACTTTCAAGAAGCACATGAGGAATTTGATGCGTCCAAAAGAAACTTGGGTTTCTTCCAAGTAAACTTTATTTAGTACATATGCTCCAGTCTATATCCTACCCAAGCACTGGTTTTCCAACGTGATCCTATCACCCTAGTTTATATTCGCAACCATGGTCAAGGGTATAGAAAACTAAATTTATCTAGGAGGACCTGCTAGATAATTCTTCTATATCTTTAGCCTATACAAAACTAATATACCTATATTTACTCGCTTCAATGGCCGCACGGTCTAATGTGCATCTCTCACAGTAGACTAGACTGCCGGTGACGGAGAGATCGAGGTTCAAATCTCTAAAGGGTGTACTTAGGTTGGGTTTTTTTCAAAATGGTTTTCAACTCACTCTCTCGCTCGCTCTCTCTCTCTCTCCCCACGCGTATGCGAGTGCACTTCCTCTAAGTAAAACCTTCATAACCCCTAAAACTACTAACCTGATTAGTACATAAGCGTATAGCCCAAATCAGTAGTAAGATAGTGGTACTAAAAAATGGATTATACGTAAATGGACCTCCCTGACCGTAGCCTTTCCAAGCCTTTGTTCACTGTGCTATTGTTGCTAACGGCATTTTTTTTATAACATAATATAACGTGGTTTGTCGTGACTACTAGAGTTGTCATCTACCGTTTCAAAGTGTATTTGTTCAAAAAGTAATATTTTATTTTTAAAAAAAAGCAAAATTTATTTATAAAATAAAGTAAAATATGTAAATAAGATATTATAAAATAATAAAACAAATAAATATATGCTATTTTGGCTCTTGAAATAATATTATATTGTTCACGAGCCACCGGGTCGTAAAAAAAAATCGTGGGCCACGGGTTGAAGACCCCCGGGCCTAAGACATTTGAACATAACTATAAATTTTCAACGAAATAATAAAACACGTAATTGAAAAAAAAATCATTCATCTGATTCTGTTCTCGCTCTTGTTAAGATAAGACTGCAGAAAAATGCACTTCGATCCAATTCCTAGTTCGGACGTACTCTGGTATTAAATATCCTTGCCAAAGCGGTCGTGTGGTGAGCTCACAAGTAATATATAAAATAGTTATCCGGCGGTTAGCAAACAGTTTTATACGTGTGGCGTATCGACTGCGGACCGCCAGAGCTCTCTGTTGAGACTCTGGGGAAAGTAAGGTCGTGTTTTGTGGTGAATAACGAAGTGTGTTTGAAAGAGGAAAAGGCAGACAAGTAGAAATAATAATAAAAAAAACTAAGGAGGGTAGGATGATACACGGGTTAAGGTCACGCGAGACCGTAACAAAGACTTGATCAGCAGTAACTCCATACACTGACCCCCTTTGGGATTGGTGTAAGAGGAGGGGGGAGGAGGGCAATTATCACGCCCCCTTTCTCAAGCTATTAATACAGTTGCCGGCACAAATAGCGTCCAGACGTCCAAAAGAAATGCCACCATGTAATTTTTTTTTGTACCCCGTCTTACTAACTATCCTGACTTTGCACGTTTTTAATCACATTACTACCCATTTCGGTGGTAAAATGGTCTAAGCTGTCACACTCACGCAATAGATTGGACTGACGGTGACAGGGACATAGGAGTTCAAATCTTAGTCAGGTGTATTGAAGTTTTTTCATAGTGGTTTTCCACTCACCGTACACGCAAATATGGATACATTTAATATAATTTTAATCTTCCTCATCAGAAACATATTAGTGTAATTAGTATCCCTACATAATATACTTCTTACCTAAACATGTAACATAAAGTAGGGATAGTTAAATATATGGTTTAGCAACATTAATTAGATAGGGATGAAAATTGTAAGATTTGACTGAAATGTATCCACGTTCACGTGGATCGAGATTGGGAAAAGACTTGAGGAAAGCTTACTCCCATTACATTCCGCTATAATAAGGTTAGGTTAGGTTATTATTATACCCATGATTTCTAAGTCATCAGAAAAAAAACTGTTTATTGTGGGAGCCATGCGATCAACGATGATGATTATGATGATGATGACTGATGGCCAATTGTTCTCATATTGATTTTGCAGCTGCCCTAATTTTTAATTAATGTTCACTACAACTACTACCACTACTATTACAACTACTAACGGTGTCGTCCGGGAATAAACAAGAGCCTTTGCAGACGTTTAGAAATGCCGCATTATTTATTAAGTGGCTTGATACTTATAATATTGTTTTCAACCAAATGTAGGAAAAAAACTATAAGGAGTTTAACCATCTAAAAAGTTGTAAATCAAAATTTAGACACATTTCAGTAAAATTTGTATTTCTGAGATTAAAGCAAAATGATAAGACACCTGGATCTAAACTTCCTTTAAAAATAAAGCAATATTTTTTATAGGGTCACAATAGAAAATTTTAAAATAGTTTGAGGTTATTTTGTAGGGTTTTATATAAGTTATTAAACACTTTCTCATTAATTTAAATATGAAAGTTTTAACTTTTAAACGGTAGTAAAATCTTTCCACAACATTTTGGTGAACACTATATTAAAACATAGTTTACAAACCACTTCATAAGTAATCTGTGTTTTATAATTATCAACAACACTTCTCAGCGCTCCTTTATGTAGTATAAATTAACGAAATTATTTAATAAAATACGTACGAGGAGGTTATATAAAAGGAAGTGCACCACCACTAGTGTGGATATAGACTTTAACCTCGACCTCCTCCAAATCAGTAATAATTTCTTTAGCGAGAATGATGCCCTAGACCGTTTCGACATTGGTAAGTACTTTAGGTTACTATGGTTCGATTTTCACCATTAGAGTATTTACATTTAAGATTTCTAAACATTGAGCTAAGAACCCAGTTAAGCCCATATATATGTGTTTAGATAACTGATGTTTCTGGAGCTGGTTGACAAGGGAATATAGAATTAATGATTACAATATTTTTGGAAGCCTCTTCAGTGAACGAGTGGTCTAAAGGGCGATTCGTGTTAGACTGGCATGCTGAAAACGAGAAATCTGGGTTCACTTCCTGGTCGGCTCTACTGAGGGTGTTAACTAAATGGTTTCCCAATCTCATTCTGAGAAAATGTAATAAGATTACTTCCAAAAGGGAAACTTCCCCACCCTTACCTCATTAAAGAAATTGTGAGCTAGTATACGCGTGTGCGTTTGCTTGTACGTATGCGTAACCTTAACAGGTAGTAATATGTGGGGATATTAGTGTGTGTGTGTATGTGTATATATAGTGAAAATATGTTAACACAAAAAGTTAGGCGAATAGGAACGTGAATATAATATTTTTAAATTATCGTATAAAATAATAAGTATTGGTTTAATGGATATATTGAGTTTAGTTATCTGAATATTGAAATTTTAACAGTTATTGAAAATTTTCTATGGACATTTTGAATTTTAAACATTACATTTTCTCTTAATTTAAAAATGTTTTGATAAAATGTCACAATGCTCATGATAAATATTCAAAAATTTAAACTATATTTCCTACTTATTATGTGCTCTTAAGAACTCGAAAGTCCATTGCCAAAATTACGCCACCTATTCCTAGCTTGAGATCAACTCCACCTCATAACACCCTATCCCTATCTAGTTCTAACAAACCCACCTCATTACAACCTATCCTTGGCTAGTTCTAACCAGTCCACCTCATTAAAACCTATCCCTGTCTAGTTGTAACCAGTCTACCTCATTACAACCTATCCCGGTCTAGTTCTAACCAGTCCACCTCATTACAAACAATCCCTGTCTAGTTGTAACCAGTCCACCTCATTAAAACCTATCCCTGTCTAGTTGTAGCCAGTCCACCTCATTAAAACCTATCCCTGTCTAGTTGTAACCAGTCTACCTCATTACAACCTATCCCTGTCTAGTTCTAACCAGTCCACCTCATTACAACCTATCCCTGTCTAGTTATAACCAGTCCACCTCATTACAACCTATCCCTGTCTAGTTATAACCAGTCCACCTCATTACAACCTATCCCGGTCTAGTTCTAACCAGTCCACCTCATTACAACCTATCCCGGTCTAGTTCTAACCAGTCCACCTCATTACAACCTATCCCGGTCTAGTTCGAACCAGTCCACCTCATTACAACCTATCCCTGTCTAGTTCTAACCAGTCCACCTCATTACAACCTATCCTTGTCTAGTTCTAACCAGTCCACCTCATTACACTCCATCTCTTTCAAGTCCATTCTAACGGTATACCGATGTGTATCCAAGTCTTCCCAATGTTTTCTTTCCAATTGGGTTTACGAGTCAACCGTCTGAACATGTTTCTAAATTCTCTCGTTCGCACTGCAGGTCCTGCTCACCTTAATCAATGAAACTCAATCATCCTAACGATATACCTATTGTAATGAGTACAAGGTATGCAACTAGTCGTTATGTAACAACCTTCAATCTCCAGTAGACTCATCCCATTTTGGACCAAATATTTTCCTAAGTAGTTTGTTTTTGAACACTCTAAATATATTTTAGTCATGTAAGGTGAAATACCATGTTTATCAAACATAAAGAACCGCTTTCAAATAACCTTAATTTGTTTTCTTCGTGTAAGGTAAGAGACCACGTTTCACACTCAGAGAAAATAACCGATACAATTTTTTGTGTTGTATATTCACAATTTTACATTCCTTGAAAGCGGGTGAAATGTCAACAAATTACTGACTTAGTAACAGCGTATATTTCCCGATTGTATTTCTTTCCTAATTTTTTTTGGTCTTATATCGCTATTACTTAATAAAATTATTTCTAAATAATTAATTTGACTTACTCTGTAAAATAATAAGTTGCTTTTAATAAATTTTCGTCAGTCTCTACAGGAGTAATATTAAATTTATTTAGGAAAAAAAAGTACCCTTAAACTAGAGGTCCCTACATCTTAAACTTAAATTCATTAAATGTCAACAACGTGTGTGACTATTTCGCTAATAGTCGTGTGTTGAACTAATCATAAGCGAAAAATGTATTTTACATGAAACTGAAGTTTCCACCTTCAAAGTGACTATTCGATGAGCCCGTGAATAAATGGGTGCTATCCCATATGGTGGTTACTTATACAAAGGCGTCAGTATCGTATAATATGAATTTCAGGTGTAATTGAAAAAATACAACTGCATTAGTATTCCAGGATCCAGTGATGGACCACGTGCAGAAAGATAATTTCCAGTTCACCTGAACGAGATTTGAGCCCGTTTGTAAATGTAAAATCCCATATTTTGTGATCTTGAAACCTTAATACACATGAAAGCCAGTGTAGTGAGTCATTACAATAAAATCTATTAGAACTTTATTATTTAAATTAACACAATATTATTTTGAAATTAAGACTGGACATAAATTATGTAACGGTTTTTCTCGTAACAGAAACAATTATACTGATCTATAATGAATCTAGATATACAATGTAACAAAGGTGGTACGAATTACCTTGTAAACCATACGTGGAAGAGCAAACATTTTGATATTAATATATTTTATGTTTGTACTAGCTAAACATCTGTATAATCCTACACCTGGTATAATAAATTCCACATCACGTAGCAAGGTCGATCAGTGACTTAATACGGCACCTCACCAACATCAACATACACACATACAAGAAAAATTGAGAATTAATATAAATTACTACCCTGCATTGGTGGTCACGTGGACTGAATTGAGAAATTGATTGAGAAATCTGGGCTTCAATCCCCGTGTTGTAATTAGTTGTTTTTATAAATTTATTTCAAATATACCTTCACCCAAATGTGGGTACATACCATCTATGAATCTTCCTTAGTATATATACTAAATTGATGTAAATAAGAGAACAGGTTGGACGGTTAGTAAGATGGTGTGGTGCATGACGGAAAAACTACTATTTTTTTTAGTACGAAACAAAGGGTATAATAATTCTGAATAAAATCTTTTATTTTTACCTAATTTGGTTGTTAAGTGAATTAAGGTGTCAATATCACAGTGTACTGGATTGTCGATGACAGGTAGATCAGGGTTCGATTCCCGGTTGGGTATACCGAGGGTGTTTTTCTTTAAATGGTTTCCTATGCTCTCCCCAAGCAAATACAAGTTTTTAATTTTATAAATAACCCCTACCTCATCCCTAAAACATAAGCATATATATAACATAAAGGGGTATCGAAACATTATTTTCATTAATTTCTTACGCGTATTTAAAACATTATCCTATTAATATTACATTAAACATAATGTTTTAAATAATAGATTACTTGTGTCGCATTTAATGGAAATAACAGAGTGATTGAATGAAATTATTTTATCACAGCTTTTAATATCAAACAAAGTATTTGGTTTTTCCAACTAATTGAACTATTGAATAATTTAGTAAGATATATTAGTAAAGAAACTGTATTTTGACAGTAATGATAATTTCGACAAAATCGATTAGGTTTCCTCGCTTAGTCTTAATATTTAAAAGGGCTGTATTATTTAATTGGTAAAAATATCAAACTTAAAGTTTTATTGTGAGAGGGAAGTGAAGTTATTTTTTATAAAGGGGTGTGGGGGTAGCTTTAACCAACAAAGTAAAACGTGGAAGAAACAATATTTATTTAATATAAGAAGACACAATTTATCGATAGTATATTTTCGAGTATGCTACGATAAAAAATAATGATTTTTAACCTGATGTTTTATACCTAGCATAATTCTTATCACAGCGCATTTCAACAAGAAAGACATTAAACATTTTCCCTCGGTGCCCACTTCCCGCTGAACATGGGTTTAGGCAAGGTTTTGCTGCACTCTACGGAGCAATTTGACGCCAAGAAATTTCTCCCCTTTTCTTTCCCTTTCCTTTTTTTTTTCTTCCTTAGAAGCCCTTCTCATCGACCAGGGCAGCATTTGGTAAAAAATTTACCTTGCTTAGTACATTTTTCGCAAATAAAAATCCATATAAATGCGTAGGTGAGAACAGAAACATATTTTAAATAAAAAATTATAAATATTTATATCTCTCTTTATATTATAAAGGTTTTGCTTTTTTGTTTTTTATTAGGTAATAGACTGAAAAAAGTCAACTTTTACTAACTCAACGTAGAAAGAGTATACTTTCCCTAGGTACAGTCAACTCTGACTAGTAAATGTTGATCGAAATTCATCATTTTTCGCTTTTAATCAACTTTTACTAAAAATACTAGTAAGAGTCGACTTTACTTAGACCGAGTTGACTTTTACTGGAGAATATACTTTTCCTGTAACATATATATCACAAGGAGAGGTCTGAAATTTAAAAACTAGTAGCCTCTGTGCATATGTGCATCTCGAAGCCATAAATTTAAAATTTAGATTTGATTATTTTTTCAATTAAAACGTTGACAGGGGTCACCACGCAATTTATTGCGTTGTTACCAAGGGCAACTCCACGTACTTCTCCCTAACTAAAACGAAATCGCTGAGTAACTTAGTGGTAAGCCTATCAACATCATTTGTCGCATAGTCTAGGGCTGGGGTTGGCCGCCTTTTTTTATCCAGCATGCCACTCGTTACGTTGATACGTTTATTAATTTATAAGCATATATATATAGATATATAAATTTGCGCTCTCATTGGAATCTTTAAATCTCTTTGGTACTCACGTGTTCATCAATATTAGGTCTGTTTGTCAAAAGATCGATAAGATTCAACCACAAGAACTCGGCTTAAAATTTATTTGCGTGCCCCAGGCTGGCTACCCCCGGTGAGGTCTATGGCATCACTCTCGTTAAAGACTATATTTCTGGTGACATGGTTCTAACTAATACTTATGCGTAGTAACGAGAGTTTTTACTTACTCCTAAATTGTGTATCCATATCTTTCGACGCAAATGTGGATACATTTCCTACAAAATATACCTTACTTATGATATGAGGATAGCTAGGGCCAGTGGTAGGCCAAGAGATTAAATATTCATCAAACCAATAACAGATATGATCAAAACTCCGTTCATTATTATTTTTCTCTCATTATAAAATAGCTATAGCATCAGTTTCATAGTCGGTCTTGGTACGCCTCAAGTGCGGCGCTACACTAAATGTAAGATGACACCTTCATGGACCAGAATGAAATGGGAAAATTCATTTCCAAAACTGCCATATTACACTAGCGTTAAGGTAGGTGACGTCTTGTATTTTGTTTTGAACCACACCTTAGCCACACTATATCTTGCCCATAGTATTGCACCATTTCTTACAGTTAAATCTTTCATGACTACCTATTGACCTCTCTTTGACCTCTTTTATATGTATCGGAAACAGCCCTTCACGTTGAAATCTGGATATCCAATCAAACACAATACTCTTTTACATGGAAGAGAATATGTAGTCATAATATAAAATGATTTGATGAGATTTTAATAAGAAAATCTCGATAAAGAAAAACAGACGAGATGCCTGCGCTCTATCGGGGTTGAATAAAATCAAAGATGTTTGGTTTTGTTACTACCCATCAGCGAATACAATGGGTTTTTTTAAATATTTTTTACACTCAAATGATAGGTAATATTGCGTATAACCCGAACGGGTAGTAAGACGCGGTGCTAATAATAATAATAATAATAATAATAATAATAATAATGATAGGTAATATATTAAAATTTCCCCGATTCCATTCCTTGTGTATTCTTGTAACCGAAAATTATGGTTATATTTATAAATTCCCTCATAGCCAACCAATTTTGCATTAAAATAATAAGAAACAATCAGACTATAGTAAATTATACCTTAGCAGTAAAGAGTTAAATGTCACATTTACATGTTTCTGTAAAAATCCAAAATAAGTCTATAAGATTTTGAATCATACATCTACCATCCAAACAATATTTTAAAAGATTTAATTCTTCTTGGAATGACATGTAACTAATGTAGAAGTATATTTCAGTTTTTACATGCTTTAAAGACATTTTTTTACATTGACCCCCTTGAAAAATTAAAGTGTAGGGACATCGACCCGTTTCAACAAGATGTATTTTGATTAAAACAGATGAAATAAGCAAACCCCTTAAACATTTTATTTTCAGGATATTCTATATCATGTTGCAGTTTTTTTGTTTTGGTTGTACAGAATAAAAGGATGAAGTTTGCGCATTTATTAGTGCTAAAAAAAATGGCCAATATAACATTAAAAAGTGACATTAGCCATTTTTATTTTAAAACATCGAAGTTAGAAAATGTTGTTGGTTGGCCAATATCCAAACATTGGCCCTTTTTAAATTAATAAATATAGTTATAAGAATATTGTTATTGGTCCTGTATCCACATTAGCCCTTTTGTTTTAATGTACATATCATATTGGCCTCTTGAGAATAGGCCTAACTTGAAATATAACACGAAAAGGCCAATGACCATTTTTTATATGATAGGATTCATTGTTTTGAGGTGACTGGTGGACACAATTCAAACTCGATGATTCTGGATACTGTCCCTTTTAGTTAAATTGCAGTTTTTATATCCAGTTCTGTACTAATTTCAGCAATCTATCCGAAGGTTGGTATACAGATGTGAAGTAGTGTGGCCTTCATCTTAACCCCCCCCCCCCACCT